>JBBBDQ010002143.1:535000-727500 GCA_037127315.1 Ascarosepion bandense
AGAATATTTTTTCCTCGAAATATATTGGTGATAATTTTTTTTCTTCAGAAATGTATTGCTAGTAATATTTTCTTCTCCAAAAAATGTATTGCTGGATTTTTACTAAATATTTTGCCCCCAGTTTGGGGTTTAACTGGAACCCTAGAAGGTGCTATCGCCCCGGTTTAGGGTTTGCCTAGGGAACAACAGCAATTAAGAGGTGATTCCATGCTCCTCACAACCTCCTAATCAGAGGCGTTGTTGCCGGATGCAGTTCATTGTCATACTCAGGACTCTTTATCAGGAAGAGACGGTTGAAATTGAATGAATTTAGGAGGAACAGAGAAAACAACGCATAACGTACCAAGCAAGATCGAGTAAATGGTTGGCTAAACAGTGTTTAAGCAAGATAAGTAAAGGGGAAAATAAATTATTAAGAGCAACAAAAGACAGGAATTGTGGAGAGACATGATTATCAGCGTCCTAAAGTTAATACTTTACCTTTGTAGCACAGAAGATAGTGGGATGCAGACAGCAGAAACGAAGTTGACGGAAACCAGTGAGGAAAAAATAAAGAAGAAAGAAAGGTAAGATAGAAAACAAATGAAAGAAGCCAGAAAAGGAAGAAAAATAAAATAAAAATAAAAGAAAGAAAGAAAGAAAGAAAGAAACCATGGGATAAAGTACAAAAGGAAGTTAAAAAAACAGAAGATAAGAAAGAAAGCAAGGAAGAAAAAAGAAAGAAAGAAAGAAAGAAAACAAGAAAGAAAGAAAGAAAGAGAGAAAGAAAGAAAGAAAAAGAAAACAAGAAAGAAAGAAAGAAAGAAAGAAAGAGAGAAAGAAAGAAAGAAAGAAAGAGAGAAAGAAAGAAAGAAAAAGAAAGAAAGAAAGAAAGAGAGAAAGAAAGAAAGAGAGAAAGAAAGAAAGAGAGAAAGAAAGAAAGAAAGAAAGAAAGAAAGAAAGAAAAAAACAAGAAAAAAAGAAAGAAAGAAAAACGAAGGAATGAAAACAGAAATACCTCTAACAAAGAAAAGTAAAATAATAAATGGTTGAAAGGGAGGGTAGGGGGGAAAATCCTTTAAGACAAGAAAGAAAGAAGAGAAAGAAAAGAAAGAAAGAAAAGAAAGAAAAGAAAGAAAAGGTGATATAAATAGATAAAAGTGAAAAGAAAACAAAAACAAATACCTGAAAGAGATAGATCCAAAGAAAAAAGATATGGAGAAAATAATGAAAAAATAATAAGAAAAAAACAGGACTAGAAAAAGTTGAAGAAATAAGAAAAACAGTAATAAAAAAAAAAACATAGTAAAGAAAAGAAAACACGAAAAGCCAAGACAGCCGTGTGGGAAGATGGCGAATACGGAACCGAGACGACATCTGCTACTTGACATGGACTAATTAGTGAATGGTAATTACTGAAAAGCTAATTGATCCGTGGGAATGTGATCTAGTCTAGGACAGCCGCCATGGCTTCCAGAACAACGTACCAAAACCTTTACAGACATACACTCGTATGGATATATATATATATATATATATATATATATATATATATATATATATATATTCAAACAGGTTTTATTGAAATCGACCAGCAAGGTTTGTATGTTAAAATTTGTTTTCCATTTTCCAGTTTGCGCATAAGCTGTCACTCATCTGAATCAAATTTACGCAGAAAATGTACAAGGTTCATGATATTTTTTACTTTGTTTATTCGTTTTCTAAAACTTCTCAAGCGATTCCGGGTTATTTAAAGCCAGAAAATATTTTTAAACAGTCAGAATTTTATTTTATTTTATTTTTTTTTAGATAATGATTTACAGATATAAATCTTATTAAATAACTGATTGCTGGCAGATGGGGAGAGGTGAATACATACCATTCTGAACGGTATTTACGCGTAAGTGAGCGTAATGAACCAAACAAGAATTGGAACTCTGCTCCCCAATTAACACTTTCGAGCTGTTATCTATTGCACCAACCGCACATTTAAGCTTACATCACCTGGTATTCTCAAGTGGTTACCCATCTACGATTTGGCCAGGCTAAACGTTGCTTAAATTCGATGATCGTAAGGAATCCAATGTTTCAACGTGATGTGACCATAAACATTCGTCAACGCGATTAAATTATTTTCTTTAAAAACGACCCCTCCCGACACAATGCTTATTTCGTCAGTCAGTCAGTTAAGTGCGATGCGTGATACACGCTTGGGCGATCATGTCTCGAAAGAGACATTACTGACTGGGCAGAAGATTATCCCACAGTAGGTTGCCATTGCTTTCTGGGGGAGACTGGTTGCCAGCCAAGTCTATAGAACCCAATCTGTTCTGCGATTTAACCCATAACTGGAAGGAAGAGACGGATTAATACCTTTCCCAAGGTATTGCGCGTAAGTGAATACAATGGATTCAACTGGAATTCGAACTCGGCAACCCAGTTTGTCGTTCCGAGTCATCCACTGCGCCATAACACACATCCTAGCTTATTTCGTACAGGACTATAATTAATTTTTTTATTTGAATTCTTTCAGCGACACGATTATTTTGCACGAGGAAACGAAAATTCTAGCGGAAGTTTTATAAAACAAGCATGTTTATTTTAGAAGTAGAAAAGGTCGAAATATATATATATTTTCAACTACATATTTTCGACCACATCCAGACATCATCAGGCGAGGTGGGAGACAACTCAACACCGCCGATTGAGCGCCGGGACAGTGCTGAACCGAGACAATTCAGCATAAGCCTTTTATAAACATAATTTATAATGTCGATATAATTTATTAAAAAACCGTATTATGATTTACTTCATTAAAAATAAAAACAAAAAACTGCTTCGTTTAATTTTGCATTTCTCGATTTACTTTATTAAAAAATGATTATAAACAAAAACTAATTCATATTTCACATAACGCCTTATCTGAAGAGAAATATTAATTAATTCACGTTCTAATCTTAATAAATTACTTTTATTCAGTTAAAAAAAAAAGAAAGAAAGAAAGAAAGAAAGAAAGAAAGAAAGAAAGAAAAGGTTATGTTTTTCTGGTGCTGATTTGCTTCGCCTAGGTCCTGAATTGTCCCACACTCGTCATCAGGAATGTTAATGCCGTCAGTCACAGAAGACAGAAGTTTTATATTAACTTCATGCTGACATTTTCTTTTTTTTTCTTTTAGAAACGGGAGGATCCTAATTTAAATTACCCTTTCTCGAATGCTAGTGATTTCATGCCTAAAACTTGCAACAATCTACAAGAAATATCATCATCATCACCAAAATCATCATTGCCATTAGCATGGGTGTGGGCTTAAAATCGCAGCGTAACTGAGCACCTGGCCACTTCCCTTCACATGTTCTGAATTGAAAGACGGTGACTCCATGAGTAGTGTGTCTTGTCCAAATGAACCTGGCGAAGCTCATCCCTCTAGGTCAATCCACAGCCAATATCTTTTAACATAAAGGCTCACCATGGTCACAAACGCGTGACAATTGATTCTATCAAGGTGCTTCTCCCCACCAGCCATTCTCTTTAGTTTAGGATACCCTCCGCCCAGCGTTGCCGTATCATCACCGCACTAACCGCATACATAGCTAGGGAGCCCCCAATCTACGCCATTTTACTAGATGACCGTTGACCTTAAAAGGTGTTCGCAGGTTTTTTTAATCTTGTTGGATGTCTAGCTACCATCCTTATCAGAAACGGAGGTTGTATTGAGTTACAAGAGGCCAAGTGCCCTGTTTCGGATTCAAGAAATATCATAATTTGCTTGTTCTGTTAGTAAGTCGGTCTCTCTGCCCAGAGGCAGAGAGCCAGCAGTCTCGGTTCAGACTGCTTGGCAACTGTCTTCGAGCAGGAGAAACCCAGACGGGGCTCCACCGAATAGTAGAGCCTCGTCTGGGGAAAAACAACAGCAGCCCTGACCCTGCCTTGGGAAGTGTCTATGGGATATTTTTGGCTGGGCTTAAGGGCTTAGAAACTCCACTTTAAAATAGCCTTGTGTCGCATTCCGCCTACGTAGAGAGGCAGATTGTGTGTTATTTCTTGCCATTGCCTCAGATAAATAATAGGCTATTCCTTCTTTATTGCAAGGAAAAACAGATGTAAAACATACCAAAAGCGCTGTTTGGTTTAAGTAAAAAAAAAAAGAAAGAAAGAAAGAAAGAAAGAAAGAAAGAAAGAAAGAGAAAAGTAAAAAAGCTCTCGTGAGTTTAACGTCTGCTTTAATGAAATGAAAAAGCTTGTTAAATTTTAATCTTTTCATTTGTATCCCTTTACTTCATAATGGCATGCATTTATACTTGGTTATTGAAATTGATAAGATCGCGTATTTCATGATGCAATAGTGGAATTTCCACGAATATTTTATAGTCGTGGAACTCTAAAGGATCTTTTACAATCATTAAGCTCAGAATATTTATATAGGAAAAATTTTCACGGTACACTAGTAAGAGGAAACAAAAACGGCGTAGCAGATTAAACGAATGGATCGTAAGACGAGAAAAATGCAATAAAGAGACCGAGAATTGTAATCAGGGCCAGTGCTTACCCATATTCCTCGACCAGGGGTGCAGAGCAAGCTTGATTGGAAGCGCCCGGGCAATGTTTTTGGTCCCTCTGTTTTCTAACAACATTTTATTTCGGCCTACATTTACCTATGTTGCAAATTAAACCTTTTAGACTGACTATTAAAGGATGAGAAATCTTTGGATTTTGACTTCATCCTGGGTCTTTTTTTTTTTTTCGTGCACAGCGGGTAAGCCGCGACATTAGTCTTCTGTACCTCGTCATCCGGATGTGCGTTGTGGTACAGTGGATATCGACTCGGAAGGACAAATCGAGGAGCCGAATTAGAATTCCAATTGAATTCCTTGTATTCACTTACTCACAAATACTCTTGGCAAAGGTATTAATCCGTCGCTTCCCTCCAGTTATGGGTTAAATAATGGGACACTTTGGGCTCTATAGCATTGGTTGTCAACCAGTCTACTGCAGAAAGCAATGGCAACCTACTGCGAGATAATCTTCTGCCCAGCCAGTCATGTCTCTTTCGAGACATGATCGCCCAAAACGTGTATTACGTATGGCACTAACTGACTGACAGACCTCGTCATCTGTCTGCCTTGCACTTTGATCTGAAACTTTGTCTCAAAAAGTTATAACTAGGAACCTTATCAACACAAGCTCCACCTACCCACTCGGTGAAAAAAGCACTTTTAATGTTATGGTGAAATTTCGGAATCGAGATTTTTTTTTATTTTATTTATTTTTTTTTATTGTTTTGTTTTTGTTTTGTTTTTTTTTCAGTATGGATTTTGCAAAAAAAAAAAAAAGTTTCTATAGAAAGTGGAAAAACGGACAAAAACCCATCCCAAGCAAAATTCATTAAATAAAAAATATTTTTATATTTACATTTTTATAATAATTTTAATAATTATCTAATAATATTTTTTTATTATTAGATAAATAGAATATATAATTTATAATGATTAATAATATTCTCGTAAATAATACTGCATTTTTATGAACAAAGGTTACCACGTAAATACAGTATTTGTTCATTTACTTTTGAATTATGATTAGATACGTTATTTATTTTTGAATTAGGATTAAAAAAACATTTTGTAATCATATATACGAAAAATACAATAAACCTGATTTTATTTTTATTATAGCCTTTCTTAAAGAAAAGTTTGTTAATCTTAAATAGGTACATCCACTCGTTTTCAAATGAATTTTACTAAATAAAAAGCTTTCTTGAAGCCTTCAATTTAGCATTAATCGAAAGCTAAAAGAATAAACTTACAACTTCCAATAAGCAAGATACTCTAGTGCATTTCAAACTGAAATTATATTCATGGGAATCACAAATTTTTAGATTTAAAAAAATGATTTTCACCTTTTTCGGCCATTTTGCATCGATCGACACATTTTGTAAAAGAAGCCAATTTTCGGTTTTAAAAATCTTGCAAAAATAAGATATACCTTTAACACGCTATTTCAATAAAATTAGCAAACTTACCTGAATATGATTTGAAACAAGTATTACTTGCTTACTGACCGAAATGTACTATAAAAGCGTCTCTTAATCACGGTAGGCTTTTTATCGGTGTCATAATCTGTTATCTGAGGTGAGAAATGACAGGTGACAGACGGAAGCCGCAAAAAAAAAAGCATAAATGTCTATAGCTTAACAGTACCGTTCGTTTTAGGGTTTTTTTAAAATTTCGTAATATTTTCAGAAATTTTATATTTCATAGAATTTTAGTTAGTTTAGTTTTATAGGCTTACGTTTTTAAGATGCTTTCTGAAAAAATAGAAATTAAGATAATATAAAAATTATAATTTTTTTTAAAAATTGAAAACAATTCTTTGAAAATTTCATTTTTGATCGAAAAAAAATTTGTTTTCAGACTCTAATGCCTGATATTTATATTATTTATTAAAGTATTTAAAAGATTATCTAATTAAATAACGTCATAGTTTTATTGCAATTTTTAATTTACTATGCGGAGCAGATTTTCGGTGAAAGGAGCTAAACGGTTTTTAAGAAAAATACACTGTTTACATTCCCCAATGAGTCCTGCGTCTATCTAATTAAAACCATTTTTACCTACAGAATTAATTTCTTGAAATTTCATGAATTTACAGGGAAATGGATACCAGATGAAAAAAATATTTTTACTAAGATATTTTAAAAATGATGAAGTGACAATAATTTCATTCATTTGTGAATAGGTCCTGAAAGTTTTATTAAAATCCGACAATAATTTGATTTTTTCAAGAATTTCCAAATTAATGTATTTGTCACCGGAAAAAAAAGTGAGTTGTGTAATATTACGTTTTTTATTGAAAACTGTCGTAACGATTCGTCTCCGTGCTAAGAAAAATAAAAACAAGATTTTTACCAATCCTGAATGTGTTAAAAAGGATTTTTAAAAATTTAAAGTAATTTAAAAAATACTTTGATCATTCCTCTTAATAATAACAAATATTTAATCGAAAAAGTTCGTTTTTATTAAGTTTGGCACCGTTTTTCTTCAAACTATGCTGTTTTTCTTTTAGCGATTTAGGGGAGATTTGAAACAAATTATATTCACTGGAATCTAAAATTCTGAAATGTTTTAAAACTTTTCAATTTCTTGAGCGATCGACATATTTGTAAACAAAAGTTAATTCTCGGTTTGAAATTTTTTTATTAAAATGAAAGAAAGGATTAAAACGTTTTTAAAAATAATGACAACAAAATTTGATTTTTCTTCTTAATAATCGCGTAAACATTTTTATGATCAAATTTTGTTTTTATTAGGTTTAAGCCATTTTAACATCATGCTATGCAGTTTTTTTTTGTTTTTTTGGCAATTGTGTGGAGGTGCCTGTATTAATCCATCTCTTCCCTCCAGCTATAGGTCAAATAACAAGACAGATTGGGTTCTGTAGCCTTGGATGGCAATCAGTCTACTGCAGAAAATCTTCTGCTCAGTCAATCATCTCTTTTTCGAGACATGATCGCCCAAGCATGTATCACGTATAGCACTTAACTAAGTCAGAATTTATTTTCTACCTAGAATTTAAATAATATATATAATTGGAGTAGATAGACTAAACTATCGCCCGGTTCGCACTCCACCCACCTCTACTGAACAGGTGAAGAGGCTCATCCCTTGTTTCCTGTTTAGGATGTGGTTTCCGGTTTTCTCGTTTACAATCTTTTCACTCTTACGTGGCCTCCTGCACATCAGTGGCGTTACCGCCTTGCTCGGGGTGATATGATTAATATATATATATATATATATAGGTAACAACACAGATTCGCTAATAGTCATCATAATATTATGAAACAATACCCCAAACTTAAGAACAGTTTTATTGTCAAAATCTTTATATTATTAAAGGAAAAATTAATGGATCTTTTGATTATTTAATGGTATTCTATTTTAATCTTTTTTTTTTTTTTGAACATTCGAAATTTTGGTTAAAAATGTTTTTTCTGGTACCAGCGAGGAACTAAAGCTTAGTATAATATACACTACCGCCTTTTTACAGGTTTAAAACACATTGCAAAACATGAGATTTTAATGAAACTTTCTGGACTTATTCACAAATGAATTAAATTGTTTTTTTTTAAATGTTTCTTTTAGAAAATCCTGGCAAAAATATTTTTTATCACAGTAACATATATAATTCTATAAAATATAGAAACATTCATTTTTGTGTCGCTTAATATTTATATTAGTTAAAAACATAATTCCTTGGAGAATTTAAATTATTATTTTTATTTAAAAAGCTAAAATTAAAAAGAACTGAAAATACAATCTAACCAATTCACCATATCGAATGTATAAAATGAATTTCAAAATTGAAAAATCTTCTTGAACCTTTCATTCTAATTTAAAGGTAATTTAATATCTTCAATAAACAAAATACTTTATTAGATGTACCGGATTTGCTCAAAAATTATACCAGGATAAAAAGGCAATTCAATAAAACAAAGTTTATCGTCAAAATATTTGTTATTATTAAGAGGAAAAACCAAAGAATTTTTTATTGTTAAATTATATTTTTTATTCTTTTTAGAACGTTCGAAATTTTTATTAAAATTGTTGTTGGATTTTAAGCAAACTTTCAGGACTTATCTAAACTTATTTATAAATGGAACTTTGTCTCTGTGTGTGTGTGTGTGTGTGTGTGTGTGTGTGTGTGTGTGTGTGTCCGTTACCTGTAGACTCAGAAACGGCTGAACCGATTTTCTTGAAAATTTACACAGTTGTACTATAAGCGTCTGCGAGTGTAAGCTAAGTTTTGTGTCGAGGTACCCCCGATAATATCGAAAATCGATAATCGAAAAATCGGGTTATAGAAGGAGTGGTCCGATTTTAATCAAATTTGATACATTCATAGACATAAGAAACGATATTCAGAAGTTTCAAGGTTGCAGTTCTTACAACAGTGCAGAAAATTGATAATATATTTAAAAAAGGCAAGATGTTTGTGTGTGTGTCGGTTTATCTGTCTGTATGTCCTATATACAAATCCACAATTTTTATCCGATTCTCACCAAACTTCACACAAATATTCTTTAGGCTGAGTCTGAGCTCCTGGACTATGGATTAGTTTTAAAGCTTTCATTACACCCGAGCAACGCCGGGCTATACTGCTAGTTCATAATAAATTAATTTAAAATGTGTTTCTTTAAAAATCTTGGTATTTTTTTATTATTATTAATATTCATTACTCATAGAAAACTTATTTAATTCAAACAAATTTCGAAAAATTAAATTTTGTCTTGCTTAATTTTAATATAAATTAAAAGCAGAAATCTTTGGAGAAATTATATCGGCCATTTCTTTTTGTAAAACAGGACCACCAGTTACCAAAAATCTGTTTTGAATAGTAAAATAAAACTTCAAATCAACTAACTTTTATTTGCTTATATGTATAAGATATATTATGGACACTATTGTCATAAAAAAAAGATTTTTTTAAATGAGCTTTTAAAATAATTATTTTCATTTATAAAAAATAAAGTTTTAAATCTTTAAAATTCTGTTTTAATTTGTAGAGGTTAGGTGATAGTTTTATTAAGTAAAAAAAAAACTATATTTACATATATAAATGGAAACGTTTGTTAAAATTTAACGATCCAAAACATTGTTAAAAAGAACTTTGAATTTTTTAGACATCATCAGAAAATAACGGCGATAACTATAGTAAATTTAAAACTGAAGTACCTCAAATTTACTAAAACATCATGAAAAATATTTTCCTAATTTTCAACAATTAGTTATTGAAGAAACCTACCTTTTTTTTTATCTGAACGTCCATAAAAAAACAAACTACATCTCGCAATTTTTGTCTCCCGTATCTCTCACGAAGTCATGTAATTAACTGCAGAATGACTTTCTGTGTAGGCAACAAATTTCAGTCGATTTACTTCCTTTGCTGAAACTTCCGCCTATTTACTTCCTGTAATGAAAGTAATACGTATAGAAAAAAAGCGCATATTACTTTCATAACAGGAAGTAAATAGGCGGAAGTTTCAGTAAAGGAAGTAAATCGGCCGAAAATAGACCAAAATTTGTTGTCCTACGCCGAAAGTTATTCAGCAGTTAATTACATGACTGCGTTAGAGTTACGGAAGACAAAATGTAGTTCGATTTTTTTCTGGACGTTCAGATAAAAAAAAGGTAGGTTTCTTCAATAATTGTTGATTTGAGCTCAGCATATACATTTGCACAGAAATAATGCTATTTTGGATAAATTTGAAGGAGGACAAGCCTGCGAGACTTAAAACGAAAATTTACCGTTAAAATCTGCTGGTGATTTTTTCTATTATATTTTCAGAATCATTGCGTTGATATTTACATAAATCTGTACACGGCAATGTGTGTGTTGCTGACGGAACCAGTGACTGTTGCAGGTGGTGAGAGAAGTTTCCGCACACTAAAACTTATTTAAAAGGTTATCCTCTGCGATCTACAATTACAGTTTTTTTTTATTATTCATCTCACCCCAAGCAAGGCATTCTACTGCCACTGTTGCACAAGGGGTTACATAGGGGGAAAGAGGGGTTAGTTATAGGAAATGTCAGGAGGAGGGTAATAGACGGATTAGGATACCGAGGATGTGGATGGAGTAGTTGAAAAAAAGAGCTTGTGAGAATGGATACGAGTTAGTGTGATAGGAAATGTCTATTGACCTTACATTTAAATTCCTGGAGATTGTAGCTGTCGGGGAAGCAAGTATATGGAAGGGAATTCCACAGGTGGGACGTGCGTGAAAAGAAACTGTGAGAGTAGAAATTGCGGTTACACTTTATCGGTTTCGCTGTAAAAGGTGGGACCTAGTTGCTAATCTAGTAGCTCTTGTAAATTCATACCAAAGGAGCACCAGTGATCTAAGTTCATCGGAGAAGAAGCCGTGAAAGTATTTCTAGAACTGGCACAGGGAAGCCACATCATGCCGGCGAGAGAGCGACTGCAGCCTGGCTGCCAAGTTGGTATCGATCACATTACAAATTCTCCGTTGGATTTTGTCAAGAAACCCGAGGTGAATAGAAGGAACACGTGGCAGCAGTATTCCATGAAAGGTTATCTGGGTTAGAAATAATTTACATTGAAAATGAATTGGCTTGATCCGTCAGTTGTGATTAAACCCACGTCTATTGAAGAGGTGAAGAGGCTCATCCCTTGTTCCCTGTTTAGAATGTGGTTTCCAGCTTTCTCTTTTCCAATCTTCCCACTTTGTTTTTTTTTTTCAATTGGAGTAGATAGATCTATCTATCGCCCGGTTCACACTCCACCCACGTCTTTTGAAGAGGTGAAGAGGCTCATCCTTTGTGCCCTGTTTAGGATGTGGTTTCCGGCTTTCTCTTTTCCAATCTTCTCACTCCTTTTCCTTTTTTTTTTTTTTTCAATTCGAGTAGATAGACTAACCTATCGCCCGGTTCACACCCCACCCACGTCTATTGAAGATGAAGAGACTCATCCCTTGTTCCCTGTTTAGGATGTGGTTTCCGGCTTTCTCTTTTCTCTTTTCCAATCTTTTCACTCTTACGTAGCCCCCTGCACATCAGTGGCGTTACCGCCTTGCTCGGGGTGATATGATTAAAAAAAAAAGTCGTGAATAGATTTGCACATGCTAAGTCTCACAAAACTATATAAGATTATTTTTTTAATCCATAATGTTTGTATTAAAATTATTCAGCTTTTTAACAAGGAAAATCTCAAGTCAATGTTAGAAATTGCCGCAAAACATTGTCAATTTATTTAAAATGGGCTGATCTATTATGACATGAATCTAATTTGTATTTAGATACATTGTATTTATTTTCACTTCTCTTAGTTTCACTTGCTCACCTCTAATGTATATGGTGATGTTGCTTAGACGTGGTACTAGGCCGAATGTATGGAGAACCCAGTGAGTATCGAACTCACTATTCAATCGTAATTGATCTATTTATTTATTAACGTAATATACATTCATTGTGGCCCATCGGTAAAATGTAATGATTTTCTACGCGTAGCTTAGATGTGGTACAACAACGAACTCATTACTCAGTCGCAGTTCTTCTAGAGAGACAGGTTTACGCCACGTCGAGGTGCTCTAAGGGGAATTTTCTAAGCACAGTCTTGATGAGGTACAAGGCCGAAAATATGAGGCACCTAGTGAGGATTGAACTCACTACTCAATTGTAATGATTCTAGAGAGATAAGCTTGCTAACCACTGCACCACGTTGAAGTGCCCCACCTATATAGCATGATCTGTTATTTTAAGTTATTATTTTAACTTTTTAATTATTTTAATTAATGTTTTTAATTATTTTAAGTTATTATTTAAGTTATTATTTTAAGTTATTTGTTTTGGTTATGCTAAGTTTCGAAAAAAACGCTATTAAATTCACTAATTTTTATCCATGATGTTGAACGTATTATAATTTTTTTTTTTTTTTTTTTTTTTTTTTAATCATATCACCCCGAGCAAGGCAGTAACGCCACTGATGCGCAGGGGGCTACGTAAGGGTAAAAAGAATGGAAAAGAGAAAGCCGAAAACCGCATCCTAAACAGGAAACAAGGGATGAGCCTCTTCACCTGTTCAATAGATGTGGGTGGAGTGTGAACCGGGCGATAGTTTAGTCTATCTACTCCAATTGAAAAAAAAAATAAAATAATAAAGGAAAAGAGTGAAAAGATTGGAAAAGAGAAAACCGGAAACCGCATCCTAAACAGGAAACAAGGGATGAGCCTCTTCACCTGTTCAATAGATGTGGGTGGAGTGTGAACCGGGCGATAGTTTAGTCTATCTACTCCAATTGAAAAAAAAATAAAATAATAAAGGAAAAGAGTGAAAAGATTGGAAAAGAGAAAACCGGAAACCGCATCCTAAACAGGAAACAAGGGATGAGCCTCTTCACCTGTTCAATAGATGTGGGTGGAGTGTGAACCGGGCGATAGTTTAGTCTATCTACTCCAATTGAAAAAAAAAA
Organism: Ascarosepion bandense; assembly: GCA_037127315.1. Taxonomy (NCBI): domain Eukaryota; kingdom Metazoa; phylum Mollusca; class Cephalopoda; order Sepiida; family Sepiidae; genus Ascarosepion; species Ascarosepion bandense. The sequence goes on from JBBBDQ010002143.1 coordinate 547,965, forward strand.
TAAAATAATAAAGGAAAAGAGTGAAAAGATTGGAAAAGAGAAAACCGGAAACCGCATCCTAAACAGGAAACAAGGGATGAGCCTCTTCACCTGTTCAATAGATGTGGGTGGAGTGTGAACCGGGCGATAGTTTAGTCTATCTACTCCAATTGAAAAAAAAAATAAAATAATAAAGGAAAAGAGTGAAAAGATTGGAAAAGAGAAAACCGGAAACCGCATCCTAAACAGTAAACAAGGGATGAGCCTCTTCACCTGTTCAATAGATGTGGGTGGAGTGTGAACCGGGCGATAGTTTAGTCTATCTACTCCAATTGAAAAAAAAAATAAAATAATAAAGGAAAAGAGTGAAAAGATTGGAAAAGAGAAAACCGGAAACCGCATCCTAAACAGTAAACAAGGGATGAGCCTCTTCACCTGTTCAATAGATGTGGGTGGAGTGTGAACCGGGCGATAGTTTAGTCTATCTACTCCAATTGAAAAAAAAAATAAAATAATAAAGGAAAAGAGTGAAAAGATTGGAAAAGAGAAAACCGGAAACCGCATCCTAAACAGGAAACAAGGGATGAGCCTCTTCACCTGTTCAATAGATGTGGGTGGAGTGTGAACCGGGCGATAGTTTAGTCTTCAACATTTTAACAAGAAAAATCTCAAGTTGTTGTTAAAAATGCCGCAAAACATTGTCGATTTATTTAAGGTGGAACTCTCTATTAGGACATGACTTTAATTTGTATTTAGATATATTGTATTTATTTTCAATTTTCTAGTTCCACTTGCTCACTTCTATTGTATTTATTCTGACGTAATAAGGAAAATAATTTTATTTCACAATAACAAGATCAAAAAAGCCTCTGCGTATTACCATCGAACCTAAAGACCGAGGTGGGATGCCCGGACATTCCTTTATGATCTTGTCTATCTTATCAATATTTGCATTTTTCTACCGACATTTACAGACGTTGCAAATGAAACTAAGCACAACTAACTACTAAATGATGAAATATTTCCAAATTTTATACGTAATTTTGGGGTCATTTTATGTCCAAATGGCACCTCGTGGTGTAATGGTTAGCAAGCTCGTCTAAGCTACGCTTAGAAAATCACCTTCCTCCAGGTTTGGGGGTTGGGCGCAGGGCTAACAACCCTGCCCCATAAAAAACAGTTTGTTACGGAAACAGCAAAAACGCCACCCTACACACCATTGCGTGTAACGGAAAAATTTATGTCCAAAACCGTGAATTTGTTTTGCTCATGCTAAACCTAAAAAAGAAAGAACATATACAAGTCACTATTTTTTATTCATAATGTGTTAAAATTATTCAAATTTTTAATAAGAAGAATCTCAAGGTGGTGTTAAAAATTGCTGCAAAACATTAATCATTTATTTGAGATGGGCTGATCTATCAGGAGGTGGATGTGCGTTGTGGTACAGTGGATATAGGCTCGGAACGAGAAACCGTGGAGCCGAGTTCGAATTCCAGTTGAATCCATTGTATTTACTTATGCGCAAATACCCTTGGGAAAGGTATTAATCCGTCTCTTCCTTCCAGTTATGGGTTAAATAGCAGGACAGACTGGGTCCTATAGTCTTGGTCGGCAACCAGTCTACCGCAGAAAGCAATGGCAACCTACTGCGGGATAATCTTCTGCCCAGTCAGTCATGTCTCTTTCGAGACATGATCGCTCAAGCATGTATCACGTATGGCACTTAACTGACTGGCTGATCTATTATGACATGCCTCTGATTTGTATTTAGATACATTGCATTTATTTTTAAATGTTCTAGTTGAACTGTTAATCTATATTGCATGGGATTTATAATTAGGTTACAATAACATATATATTTTATATGAATACTATCTTATGAAAACTGAGATATAGTAGAGTGGGGGAACTATGTATCATAGATTCAGTGGGGGGAACGAAGCCCTTTTAGCAGCCCTGATTGTAACATTAGCCGTATTCTTTGCATGAACAGCCAGTACCATCTTCTAGAGAAAATTATGAAATCCTTTTATTTTTTAATAATTTCAGCCCAAGCAAGGTAATAGAGCCATTAAAACGTAAGAGATTACAAGAGTGAAAGTGAGAAAAACTATTAAGGAGAAAGAACAATAAAAGAACAGGAATTAAGAAGACAAAAGATAATGATAGTCATTTTTGAAGATTGGAATTGACTGAAAATTAGGAAACCAGAAGAGAGTTCCACAAGCGAGAAGTACGTGAGAAGAAACTGTTAGCATAGAACTTACGGTTACATATATTCATTTTTCACTGTAAAATGATGAGCTCAAGTACAGCGCTTAAATTCATAGTATAACTACAATAGGGAAAAGCTCACCAGAACAAAGAATTTATAAAAGAAGGCACAGGGAAGTTACGTTACAGTGGTGCGAAAGTAACTGGTACCGAGATGTCAGGTCAGGACCAATAACATTACCGATTATTCTTTGTGTTTATTAAAACTTTGATAAACTTTAGGAAAATAGTTTTCTCGAGGAGAGGAACTATTATTGCTGGTGCAAAGTAATAATGGCGCCTTAAAAATGGTAAAGGTTAAAATGGCACAAATAGAAAAATAGGTAAAAGGGTATAAAGGGTGGGACAACAAATTTTACCACCTGGTTGGTGATTAGCGCCCATCTATCAGGAAATTGTTAAAAATGTTTAACAAAGAAATGGCTACTGTGAGTGCAATGATAGCAAGGGGCATTATCTGGTGAACCACTAAGAAAGAAAACAAAGAAAATATATGCTTATTAACAACAAAAACTGAAAAAAAAATTGCAGTACTCGTTGTGGTGCAGGGAATATCGACTCGGAACACGACAAATTGGGGTGCCGAGTTCGAATTCAAGTTGAATTCCTTTCATTCACTTATGCACAAATAACCTTGGGTAAGGTATTAATTCGTCTCCTCCCTCCTGCTATGGGTTCAATAATAAGAGAGATTGGGTTCTATAGCCTTGGCTGGCAACCAGTCTACCGCAGAAAGAAATGGCAACCTACTGCGGGATAATCTTCTGCCCAGTCAATCATGTCTCGAAAGAGACATGATCGCTCAAAGCGTTTATCACGTATGGCACTTAACTGACTGACTGAATATAAAAGTTGAAAACATAATTAAGGCTTCTACATGGCATAAAGTGGGTGACCACTTTTCTATTGTTTGGAAGTAATAAACTGATCCCCCACTAAATACTACTTAATAATATATCTTTTTCCGCTCTCGTTATGAGTCAAATAGCAGGACAGATTGGGTTCTATAGCCTTGGTCGGCAACCAGTCTACCGCAGAAAGCAATGGCAACTTACTGCGGGATAATCTTCTGCCCAGTCAGTCATGTCTCTTTCGAGACATGATCGCCCAAAGCGTGTATCACGTATGGCACTTAACTGACTGACACATAAGGAATGAAAGATTTGGATCAGGTGTTAATCAGACTTGGTCACAACATAAAAATTTAGTTTAATTTTTATGCTTTTAATGGGGATATAATTTTCTTATTAATTTACTAAATAGATAACGTGCGCATTTTTTTTTCTGCATGTTTTTGCTCTGTGCCAGTTTTTTCCTATTTTACCACTCGTGCCATTTTTACCTGTGACACTTCTACCTGTGCCATTATTAACTCATGTTTCTGGGTATGACAGTAAACTGCATCCGGCAGCAAGGCCTCTGATTTGGGAGGTTGTGAGGAACACGGAACCACCTCTTAATCGCTGTTGTTTCCAGGTCCACCCTGATCCGGTGTGGTAGCACCTGTTAGGCTCTCAGCTATGGGTAAATAGTAACCCCACCCCAAACTGGGGCCAAACACTATGAAAGTATTAAAATAAACTTTTATAGAAACATATACATCGTTGTGGTACAGTGGATATCGGCTCGGAACGAGAAACTGGAGAGCCGAGTTCGAATTTCAGCTGAATCCATTGTATTCACTTACGCGCAAATACCCTTGGGAAAGGTATGAATCCGTCTCTTCCTTCCAGTTATGGGTTAAATAGCAGGACAGACTGGGTCCTATAGTCTTGGTCGGCAACCAGTCTACCGCAGAAAGCAATGGCAACCTACTGCGGGATAATCTTCTGCCCAGTCAGTCATGTCTCTTTCGAAACATGATCGCCCAAGCGTGTATCACGTATGGCACCTAAACTGACTGATACATACAAATAGACTTTTATAGAAAAATATATATTTTTGAAGGAAAACATTATTACCATAACACATTTTTAAAGGAAAAAATTGTTACCACCTATACATTTTTTAATACAAGACTAGAAGACATCTTTAGTTTTCTAAAATAAAATAAACAATTTTTTCATCAAAATCTGACTAAATCAACTTTCTCATTATAACCAAACGTTAAAAAATACCTTAATACTCGGCGTTTTTGGAATTATATAATCCACAGAAGTTGATATGCCGTTAAGCAAAACTCAAACTCAAACTCATTATTACCTAAATTCATTATCGATCATCCCAGTATTAATAGATTTTTCTTCAAATATAAATTTAAACAAATGTGCCATTAAGTCAGTCACTAAAACTGGAAAGTATTCAAAGGCAAAAAATGTTGTTATATATATTACCTAAATTATCATAAAAGAGCACTTAGGTTTAACAAACGAGCTAAAGATTGCGTAGAATGATAGGTTCTGATTTCAAGTGGTGTAGCTGTAAATATTTTCTATAATAATATTGATAATATCATTAACAGTAACACTGGTAAATAGATTTTCAACGTCAAATATTGAAAACCTATTCACCAATGTTTCTGCTAATAAAAACATCAATATTATTATAGAAAATATTTACAACCATCCCATTCACATGCCTTTTAAAATCAGCTCTAAACCACTACACAAACTTATATATATACTCGCATTTCCACATTCTGTGACCAAAAGTTATATATATATATATATATATATATATATATATATATATATATATTCTCAACGGTCAGTAGCATTGTTTTCGAGTTGGTGTTAAAATGTCTTGAATATTGTTGAATATTGTTCAGGGTGAGCCATTATTTTTATTTATTTTTTTTTTTTTTGTTCGTTTTGCCTAATCTTTGCCTGATTTTAAAACTTTTCATGCTTAATTGAAGGATTGATTTTGGTTTCTTAGCAGAAATTTAAAACTTAGCAATTCAGCAACGTTTTTTTTTTTTTGTTGTTGTTGTTTTTTCCCCAATTGGAGTAGATAGACTAAACAACCGCCCGGATCACACTCTACCCACGTCTATTGAACAGGTGAAGAGACTCATCCCTTGTTCCCTGGTTAGGATGTGGTTCCCGGATTTCTCTTTTCCAATCTGTTTACTCTTACGTAGCCCCCTGCGCATCAGTGGCGTTATCGCCTTGCTTGGGGTGATATGATTAAAAAAATAAATAAATAAATAGAACTTTGTCTATGTGTGTGCCTGTGTGTGTGTGTCTGTGTGTGTGTCCGTTACCTGTAGACTCCGAAACGGCTGAACCGTTTTTCTTGAAAATTTACACAGTTGTACTATACGCGTCTGCGAATATTCTTAGCTAGGTTTTGTGCCGAGATACCCCCGATAAATATCGAAAAGCGATAATCGAAAAATCGAGTTATAGAAGGAATGGTCCGATTTTAATCAAATTTGATACACTCATAGACAAAGACATAAGAAACGAGATTCAGAAGTTTCAAGGTTGTAGTTCTTACAATAGTGCAGAAAATCGATAATATATATATATATATATATATAAGGCAAGATGTTTGTGTGTGTGTCTGTTTATCTGCCTGTATGTCTGTATTTTTTTCAGCCCTTTTATTTCAGTTTTTGCTTCGCGTTTGGCTCTAAGTAGGTATAATTGTAGTTCTTAGTCTCAGCCATGATACAATTTACCCAGAGGACTTATTTAGCCTTTAAAATTCAGTTTACGACGATAAAACGTATTTGATATCGATACCAGGAAATCAAAATTTGACTTACATCCATTCGTTTTTCTTTCAGTCTACGGTTTCGCTTTAACTGGAAACAACTATTGCTTTTTAGTCTTTCGTGCCAACATCCAAAGAGTCTGAGCTCCAGGACCATAGATTAGTTTTAAAGCTTTCATTACACCCGAGCAACGCCGGACTATACTGCTAGTATATATATATATATATATATATATATGATTTGTTTGGCCTTGAAAAATATTGCTTCATCCGTGATTGCATCAGATTTTTATCACGCTCAGACAATATTGTCTCGACTGCTGATTAGTTGTCATATGACCACTGTCTGCGATGGACGTTACTCAAAGGAAGCGTACGAAAATCGTAATGTTACTGGCAAGCCTTACAGAGATATTGCGGATATTGTTGGCGTCCATCAATCAAAAACATAAAGAAAAATGCGGTCGGAAAGAAAAATGCCAAGAGACAACGTATACGTTATAAGGAAATGTGTGAAAGAATCCAGGAAGACATTATTAATTTTCTTTCAATTAATATTTACAAGGGTGCATATATATATATATATATATATATATATATATATATATATATATATATATATTCTAAATTATATTTTAGAACATGTACAATTTTTTTTATATATCCACTACAAATCGTACATTTGTTTCGACATTGAAACTACAATGTCTCATCAGGTGGTGTGGACAGGAATGGAAAGCCTCTTTTCTTATGTTTGGTGAGTTGTGCGTGGGATGTTGGTGGGAGCCAGTGATAAGGGAACAAGTCATGTGAATTGTCCGTTTGAATTTTGAAGAATGTGGTGTGGGTAGTGAACACAGCTGATTAATGAGTGTCTTGGAATCCTGTTGACAAATTTAACATTATCACAGAGGATTGTAAGTTTTATGATCTAGCCACTAGACTTTATCCTTTGGGTTTCTTAGAGGAGCAGAGTAGGGAGGTGTAAGTGGTGGGGATGGGATTGGACTTATAGCTTATTTGTAACACTATAGAATATTTTTGTATTTAAGCACAGTTTTTATAATTAATCTAATTTTGTATATTAGATAGAAATGGAGTAGATACACAAAAAATAAAGAAACGAATGAGATAGACATTTGAGAAAGGGACATAATTGTGATTTTCCCGATCCCTGAATTTATCCAAGTCAGTACAGAGACTGCGATAAATCCCTTGAACATGTCAAATGCAATATATGTTGTACAATACAGCCGATGTCTGACCGTGAGGTACATTTCAACAAGAAATAACAGGTTGATACAATACTACAATAACAAAACAATGAGAAAGTGCTCCTGGCTTAAATCAAAATGAAATTACTCATTTAGTTTCTCCTAATTTAGAAGTTCACAGTGTACGACTAAAATGGATTTTTTTAAAAAGCGGTCGCTTGATCAGTGATTTTCACTCGTTAATGTTAGTCGCTGGTCGCGTTCTGGAGATGGTCTCTCACTAAAGGTCATTTAACATTATGGTGCTTAGAAAAAACGGACGTTAACAACAGGTGGTCGTATACGGAAGGTTCCACTGTATATAATTTGGAGATGAGTTATTTTCGCAACCTAAGTTTCAACCTTTCGGTATCGCCAGGCGATTTATAATAACTGACTTTTCTGTTTTTCAAATGCGCGATCATTGATTTTTTTACGAACGCGCGACTGGAATTTTAAAAAAAATAATAATGAGGATTCTTTCTTTCTTTCTTTCTTTCTTTGGCTGTCTGCCTGTATTTATTTACATATTATTTCTTATTTATTCCTTTCTTTCTTTGTCTGCCTGTCTCTGTTTATTTATTCTCTCTCGCATTTACTGTCATTTCGTTTAATCCCCTATGTCATTTCAGTTTTTTCTTGTGTTTATTCTTTTAACCTCACTTTTTCGATCTGTCTGTCTGTCTGTCTGTCTGTCTGTCTGTCTGTCTGTCTGTCTCTCTCTCTCTCTCTCTCTCTCTATCTATCTATCTTTCTACCTATCTCTATCTCTCCCTCTCCGTAGAGCACTTTGACATAGTGTAATGGTTAATAAGCTTGTCTCGCTAGAACTTATTACAACTGAGTGCGTTCGAACTTCACTGGGTGCCCCATACTTTCGGCCTTGTGCAACATCTAATCGGCGCTTTGAAAATCTCTTCCCTTTCTTTCTTTCTTTCTTTCTTTCTTTATATATACATATAACTGAACACTAATATCAACACCAAGTTTTGACTGTTTCTTTCGCAATTTGAACAGGTTAAGAGGCTCATCCATTGTTTCCTGTTTAGGATGCGGTTTACGGTTTTCTCTTTTCCAATCTTTTCACTCCTATGTAGCCCCCTGCACATCAGTAGCGTTACCGCCTTGCTCGGGGTGATATGATTAAAAAAAAAAATTAAGGGTTATCTTCAGGATATGGTCTCTTATATCTATATGAGTCTGTTGGCATAGTAAGCCGATTTAAAAAATTCAAAAATAGATATTATTATTATTATTATTGTTATTATATTTTGATTTCTGCTTCGGTTCAGTACCTACCATGTCTGCGGGAATGACTTCAGTGGTGTGTTGTTATGACTACATTTCACGATTTGTTTTTCTACCTCCCATAACGTCACTAGTGTTACATGGACAAAGTTCTTCTAAGTGTAAGGGCTGTACTTATTAAGACAATTTTTGTATCGCTCTTAAGCTGGAATTTCCAGGGATTCTTGCAATATGTTATTTGTTCCATTTTATCATTCCAAACGTAACTACTATGATTGGTACTATTCTTGTTTTCAATTTCCATATTTTTCTATTTCAATTTCCATGTCTTTATACGACGACAGTTTTTTAAATTCCTTGGTTACTATGTGACAGTCCGCTGGGCCAATAGGCAAGTTTTTTTCACTTTTTTTTAATAATAATGTCCGGCATATTTCTCTATATTTCTGATTCGAACTATTGTCCTCATCTTTGTTGCCATTTGTACGACGTTTCGGCCGTTGTACGTTCCGGTCTTCTTCAGGTGCTAGGAATTTCGAACCGAGCCCTTTTTCCAATCAAATCGAGAACTCCAACTCCAACTTAAATTATTGAGGTCTTCATGCACCACATTTTTAAAATTTCCCCTTCAGTATCCTTTTAAGTTGTTAGTTTTTGAAGAATTTCAAATATAAATTACAATCTGCTTGTTAGGCAGGTTATTCGGTGTTATCTACTGTCTCTTCTACCTCCAGTACGTCCTTTGTGTATCAGATTCTCAAAGCCCTATTTCCTCATTATATATTCCAGAAATTTAACTGTCTCTAAGTGCAAGTAACATTTCTTCTTCCCATTTACCTGAAAACTTACATCTATTACAACGGTCTTTTTTTAATATTTTGGCTGGTTCGTTGTTTTGGTTTTATGGCATATCAACATCGGCGAGTCATTTATTGCCAACTAAATTTTTATTTATTTATTGCTAGTAATACCTTTTTCTTTCAACAATTTATTGCTGTTTTTATATAACTTTTGTGTCTAGTGATACTTTTTTTCTATTCGACTATCAAGATTCATTGGGATTTGTTTTTAAGGGCAGAGTCTCCAAGTCCTACCCTTGTTATTTAACCCATAGGAAGGGAAGGGACGGATTAATACCTTTCCCGTAGGGTATCAGTGCTTAAGTGGATGCCGGGTATTCAACTGGAATTCGAACTCGGCTCACCGATTTCTCTTTCCGAGCCGATATCCACTGCACCACAACGCACATCCATCACTAAACGCTTACAGCACCTGGTATTCACAAGCGGTCACCCATCTAAGTACTGACCAGGCTCAACGTTGATTAACTTCGGTGATCGAGCGAAAACCGGTGTATTCAACGTGATATGGCCGTAAGCCTTTTAATATGTGCCTGGCGGCTACCACGTGCGTTAAACACAGTTGCACCAAAATGGCGTGGAACAAATGTATATTTATTCTTCTTACATATATTTTTTCAAAAATTTACTTTTTAAATAAGGAATTCTCTTTCTTTCTCTCTCACTCTTTCTCTCTCTCTCTATCTCTCTCTCTCTTTCTTTCTCTAAGTAAGATAGATAAAATGTTTCAGAAATTTACTTTTAAAATAAGGAATTCTCTTTCTCTTTTTCTCTCTCTCTCTTTTTTTCTCTCTCTCTTTCTTTCTCTCTCGCTCTTTCTTTCTCTAAGTAAGATAGATAAATTTTTTCAGAAATTTACTTTTTAAATAAGGAATTCTCTTTCTCTCTTTCTCTCTCACTCTTTCTCTCTCACTCTTTCTCTCTCTCTCTCTCTCTCTTTCTTTCTTTCGCTAAGTAAGATAGATAAAATTTTTCAGAAATTTACTTTTTAAATTAGGAAATCTCTTTCTTTCTTTCTTTCTTTCTTTCACTCTCTCTTTCTTTCTCTCCCTGTCTCTCTTTCTTTCTCTCTCTAAGTAAGATAGATAAAATTTTTCAGAAATTTACTTTTTAAATAAGGAATTCTTTCTTTCTTTCTTTCTCTCTCTTTCTTTCTCTCCCTCTCTCTCTTTCTTTCTCTCTTTCTTTTTCCCTCTAAGTAAGATAGATAAATTAGTAAAAGTGTCCTTGAAAGAGCGTGTAAATATACAATTGATACTCTAAAAAATAAACAGTGGCATAATACAGCAGAAACTATTGAATGGTTTACGAATATTAACCCCGGGATATTAACCATCAATTAGAGTTACAATACTACTAATCATGGGTATATCAACCGATTTTGAAAAATCTTGGGAAATAGTGTTTTACCACTCGGCCCTATTTTATTACCACTGATCTACATTTGTTTCGCTTGAAATTCATTCTTGCCCACTCAATCAGTCTCTCTAAGCCGCGTAACAGCCATCTACAGCCTGTAACAGAATGTGTGGTGACAGTAAGATCGTCCATGTAAGCCCGAAAAGGTGATTGCCTAACTCCGGTGTTGGAAACTGGGCCACGGCCTTCCACCTCGGCGGACTTCACGAGCATATTCATCGCGAGAGTATAAATCTTTATTTGAAATATTTTACACGCAGGCACATCAAAATTTGTACTTTGAGTTAACATTAATAGGGACTGAAAAACATTATTTAGGTAAGAAAATCAGGTACTGAAAATTTAATCAAATTTTAATTAAAATGGCGTCATTTGCGCCGTTGTGGTGCATTGGATATCGGCTCGGAACGAGAAATCGGGGAGCTGAGTTCGAATTCCAGCCGAATTCATTGCATTCACTTACGCGCAAATACCCTTGGGAAAGGTATTAATCCGTCTCTTCCTTCCAGTTATGGGTTAAATAACAGGACAGATTGGGTTCCATAGCCTTGGTCGGCAACCAGTCTACCACAGAAAGCAATGGCAACCTACTGCGGGACAATCTTCTGCCCAGTCAGTCATGTCTCTTTCGAGACATGATCACCCAAGCGTGTATCACGTAATGGCACTTAACTGACTGACTGACTATATACCCATGGTTAGTGTCCTCGGGTTAAAAGAAAAATGATTGTATGTTTATTCAATTCGATACTTGTGCTTTTTACCCGTCCAACATTGAAAATCTGTTAATGTCTTTCTATCAACTTAACTAAAGAATACAGTCCTATTAGCGATAACTAGATTAAAATTATAAAGTAGCCGCAAAAACATGTGTTTTATCATAATGATTGTTAGTGGATTAATAGAAGCAACACATTAACATTGCTATGGATTCGCTTGATTCTGCCGAGGCATGCGAGCTAGTTTAAATTTTGTTATTGTGGTGATGAAAATTTCTTTTCAACATCAAGGACACAGAACTCTACAAAAATAATTTGACGGTATAATTTTCTTCTGTAAAACAAGCTCAAGCAACACAGATCGATCGCGAAAGAAACTGATTAAATGCTTCAAAGATCATGAACTAAAAAATACCACACTCACCAATGCTAAAGTGATCGGCTTGATTTGATCTTGGGCTTCCGTACTAGTCGTTACAAACCGTATATCAAAGAGCTACATAACCATATATACGTTAACAATAAATCCAATCATTCATCTTTCATTTTAAATAATTTGCATAAAGTCTATTGAACAGGTTAAGAGGCTCATCTCTTGTTCCCTGTTTAGGATGTGGTTTCCGGCTTTCTCTTTCACAATCTTCTCACTTTGTTTTCTTGTTTTGTTTTGTTTTTCAATTGGAGAAGATAGATCTATCTATCGCCCGGTTCACACTACACCCATGTCTATTGATCAGGTTAAGAGGCTCATCCCTTGTTCCCTGTTTAGGATATGGTTTCCGGCTTTCTCTTTTCCGATCTTTTCACTATTACGTAGCCCCCTGCACATCAGTGGCGTTACCGCCTTGCTCGGGGTGATACAATTAAAAGAAAAAAAAATTCGTCCAGTTTAGATTATCTACTAACTCCAGCAAAATAAAATTAATGATCAAAATAAAACTAAATATATAAAATCATTAAAATAAAATTAAGCAAGCATAAAGTAAATTTAGAGTATTTAAAAGAAAAAAAGAAGAAAAAGTAAAGAGAGACACCGAAATGTGTTATGATTTAAGCCTCTTATAATTGTAATGTTTAAACGATTTATAATGATTTATAATTGTACTGTTTAAACGATTTATAATGATTTATAATTGTAATGTTTAAACGATTTATAATGATTTATAATTGTAATGTTTAAACGATTTATAATGATTTATAATTGTAATGTTTAAACGATTTATAATGATTTATAATTGTAATGTTTAAACGATTTATAATGATTTATAATTGTAATGTTTAAACGATTTATAATGATTTATAATTGTAATGTTTAAACGAATATTGAAAGATTTTTTTTATGTTTAATTAATAAACGCCTCAATAATTCAGCAATATTAAAGATTTCAGCAAAAATAATGTAACATCTGCGTTAAAAACATCGATATGTCACCAATATTATATTGAATAACTATATCACCATAAAAAAACAACAACATTAATCAATTTACAAAAAATAAATGCAATTGCCGGAAAATTACAATCTGTCTCTTAAACAACCAATGTATGACTGAAAATATTGTACACTGAGCTAGCATACATTTCGATAACGATGTCAAATTTTATATTAGGTTCACTGAAAATCCTCAGAAATTTCGTTTTTATTATCATCGAATGACTTTAGATAATGTAAGATATATGAATATCACGGCTCTCCTCAAACATTTCTGACAATTAATGAATGGTAGTAATACATCACTTATCACATGAAATATTATAGCCAAAACCAAATCTTGCAACGGGAATGGTGTTAGATGAAATAATGCCTCGAAGAAAAATTAACTTGCTTAAAACACTTAAATAAGCCTACCTTATTAAACAAGAGAAATGAATTAATGGTCACAAGTAGGCATAGAAATAAATACCACTTGATACACGTTGATTCAGATTAATTCATATGGTAGATTATAACCATTTTTAATTTTTTATCTACTTATGTCGAGCATATATATTTTTTATAGTTATAGGTCCGTTTATTTTAATATAGTTTATAAAAACATTAATCTCCGTTTATTTTAAATATAAAATATAACCATTAGTTTCTGTCTATTTTAAATAGAATTTTTATATAACAGTAATCCCGTTTAGTATGTGGATTGTGCCACCATTGTGTTAACCATATATTTTTATTAAAATTTAAATTATATCACGATCACTCTTTACTCAGCACCTGAAGATTGCTTTATATATGAAACTCCAAGATTTATGAAAATAAATTTTCCTATTTCTTAATACTTTGTTCATCTTTTGAAAGCCATCTTCTACTATTCCGGCGTGCTATCTTACTTGCGCCTCCCTCTTGCTAACGGGTATTAATTGTTTTGTTATTGTAGTATTCTCACTTTCTTTTATTATCCTGGTTAAGATTCCCTGTAGTTTTCTTTTTCTATCTTTCATCAAAGGCTTGTAAGGCAAGGATAAACGCCAAGGTATCAAATTTAGACATAAAACACGTGTTGAACTCCTTCAAGCATTTCAGTGTTTTGTGGAGGAATGTTTTCGCAACCTTGCAGTAAAACTGAGGCCAATCGTACCGGTTCCCCGCATATTTAGATCTTTTCAGAACTTGATACCTGGTCAATATAAGCTTCTTGTACTTTACAGAAGAAACTACCTTCATTGTGTAGTGGGAGCAAAAACATGCGTGGACATTAGTCCCAGGTTATGAGCCCTTATTGTTTTCGCAACCTTGCAGCAAAACTGAGGCCAATCGTACCGGTTCCCCACATATTTAGATCTTTTCAGAGAGGGAAAGAGGAACTTGATACCTGGTCAACATAGACTTCTTGTACACACTGTGTAGTGGGAGCAAAACATAGGTAGCCATTAGTTACAGATTATGAGCCCTTTCACAAGTTGCCAAGGGTTGCCTCCCACGGTGGGAAAGATATTATTGTCTCATTTGATAGCTGTCCCTTCCTTCAATGGCAGCAATATGTTCACTGTGAGTTGTTGACATAGAGCATATACATATAAGAGTGTACACTGCCGTCAACAGACTTGTACGCAATCTTCTTCAGGCGACTGGTGTTTATCTCAAATCCCTCTTTTACACAAGTTCCAGTGAAGACGACTGAAAAGGTATTGTGATCAAGCTTTTTTAAATGTTCTTTATATTAGAGAACTTTCGGCTTTTCTATTAGTCATTAACAATATTTTTTTTACCTGAATATATATTCAGATTTTTATGTATGTGTAATTATAGTAACGGAAATTTTAAAATATTTTCCAAACTCGGTCAGCATATCGTGGCCGTGTTCGTAGTTAATGTTATGGAGTGTTATTTATTGCTTTTTTATTATTGATACTTCTGTTAATTTTAGGCTTTTTTCTCTTCTCTTATTTTTACTTGTGAATGAGACGATAACAGCGGTGTTTTCCAAGACTTTACTGCGCAAGGAGATTGTTATTTTTTGTGTTCGTTTGAAAATATTTAAAGAGTGAGCCCGTGTCGTGAAAAGGCCAATATATATATATATCGATATGCCGTCTAAAATGAAGGCAACATGTGTACTGATGTATCTACCATTGAGTATCATAAATTAAGAAATAAGAAAAAAAATCAAACCCCTAAGCATTACAGGAGGGGAATATATATATATATATATATATATATATATATATATATATATATATATATATATATATATATATATATATATATATATACTGAACGCTCGTGGCCTAGGGGTAGAATAGCCGACTAACACCAATTCGGTCGGGTTTCAGTCTTGGGTTAGAAAGCGACCGAAGTCTAAGCCGTACTGATGAGCTGTAATACAGCGAAACAGATCTGTCTGCGGATGACTATATATATATATATAGAGAGAGAGAGAGAGAGAGAGAGAGAAATCTATCTATCTAATCTAAACTTATTTATAAATGGAACTTTGTGTGTGTGTATCCGTTACCTATAGACTTCGAAACGGCTGAACCGATTTTCTTGAAAATTTACACAGTTGTACTATAAGCATCTGCGAGTGTTCTTAGCTAAGTTTTGTGTCGAGGTATCCCCGATAAATATCAATAATCGAAAAAGTCGGGTTATAGACGGAGTGGTCCGATTTTAATCAAATTTTATACACTCCTAGACAAAGACATAAGAAACGATATTCAGAAGTTTCAAGATTGCAGTTCTTACAATAGTGCAGAAAATCGATAATATATGTATATAAAAAGCAAGATGTTTGTGTGTGTGTCTGTTTATCTGCCTGTATGTCTGTATTTTTTTCTGCTCTTTTATTTTAGCTTTTGCTTCAGGTTTGGCTCTAAGTAGGTATAATTGTAGTTCTTAGTCTCAGCCATGATACCATTTACTCAGAGGACTTATTTAGCCTTCAAAATTCAGTTTACGACGAAAAATATTTATTTGATATCGATACCAGGAAATGAAAATTTGACTTACATCCATTCATTTTTCTTTCTGTCTACGGTTTCGCTTTAACTGGAAATAACTATTGCTTTTTAGTCTTTCGTGCCAACGTCCAAAGAGTCTGAGTTCCCAGGACCATGGATTAGTTTTAAAGTTTTCATTACACCTGAGCAACGCCGGGCTATACTGCTAGTAATATATATGCAAATAAATATCCAATTATTATAATAGAGAGGGTATATGTATATTCTTTACTATTCGATAACATACGTATTGCAAAGGTAAAATAATAACTGTTAAAGAGCGAGAAGGCGGTCCGAGCTTTCATAATTGGAAGTAAGAGAATGAACTGACCCGACGCTGCCTCGCTATTGTCTCTCTATACGTGGGCGTGACAAGAGGGAAACATATATATATATATATATATATATATATAATGCAAAAAAAAAGTGTCACTCAACTGACCATAGTTATGCCGACTTCGAAGTTTCGTGAAGACGCCATCACTCATCAGGGCTAAAATTTTAAAATGATGTTCAGTCCCGGTGTTTTGTTTTCTTATTTATAAGGACCTTGGTGTAATTTGATATTTTTGTACGTGAATTGTCTATATGTAATTGTTTTTTTATTTATTTTTGATTGCTTCTGTTGTTTTGACTTCATTTTAATGTAATGTTTTCTTTTTACTGTGCATTTGTTCAGGTGGTTGGTTCCATTTTGTTGCTTTCTATTATACGTATATATATATATATATATATATATATATATTAATGCATGTTTCATTAAATAATATAGACAAGTGTTGTCTATTTTATGTAATTTTTTTCATATTCTCTGATAAGCTTAATGACATTATTATTAAATTAAGAAAGAAAATTACAATATTGATACATATGATAATGCGATTAAGCTTATTAGAGAACATTAAAAAAAATGACATAAAATAGACAAAACTCGTCTCTATTATTTAATGAAACATGCATTAATGAAAAAATGCTGCCTAATTACACACATATATATCTATATATACATATATCCACATGCAAGCCTGTTTCGCAGCTCATCAGTGTGGCTAGACAAATCCACTTGCTTCTGGCCGGGATCGAAACTCGGCCGTTTTGGTGTCAGTCGGAGTCGCTACTCTCTAAGCCATAGGTGCATGGAGCCAGAAAAGGAAAATTTTAACGTGTTGTATATAAGCAGTGTATACACACGCCAGTCACCGAAAGAACTCAATTCATTTCTGAAGAGTCACGCATATATCGCAGAAGTGGAAACCGTTTTTAAAATTTTCTTCTCCAGAGAGCTCAATCGTAATGAGAGCATAATATATATATATATATATATATATATATATATATATATATATATATTAGTCATCCACATACAAGCCTGTTTCGCTGTATCACAGCTCATCAGTATAGATAATGGAGTTTAAGGTAATCGCTTATTTTACCTCGGTGCATGCACTCGTAATCGATGAACATTTACAAAAGCAGTAAACATTTATTTGAAGAATGGCGCAACACATTCTTCTTGCACCTTTCTATTTGGTTCTGTACCTGGCTACTATAAATTTGCTAAGTATATATATACATATATATATATATATATATATATATATATGAGGTAGGAGAATTTTATTTTAGGTAGGAGAACATATGTACGCACGTTGTTTTGTGTTTTTATTTATTTATTGTATGTGTTTTCCTTTAAAATAAAGCATCTTGCTTTCTCACGCCTCTGCCACTGTCTTAGGTATATTCTTTTACTTGGCTCAGGAGTTGTTTTCATAACCTTTCCTTGAAACAAATATCGACATTCTGACTATAGCTGAAAAGACGCTAAGACATGTCTCAAAATCTTCACACGCCTACATCTCTGTCACTCTCCCCGTCTGTATATATATATATATATATATATATATATATATATATATATACATATATATATATATATAAAGTTGTGTATTTTGGCAACAATCCCTCTGTTATACATGTTTCACTAAATATGCATGACAAATTAATCTTAAGTGTTTTTGGCATTCATTATTCTTCTCGTTTGCGAACAAGAGATTTCTTTTTGTTTTTTTAGCGTGTTTACGAAATGTCCAAATGATTGTTCGTTCCGACAGCTCTCAGTTAATCTATTTTCCATTTTCAATGATTTGGGCCCAGCTATTGTGAATGGTGTGTAATTTACTGAGATATAGACATTTTACTGAGAGATAGACATTTTGATACGCTATTATGGCCAGCACATTATGGCCTATTTCGGTGTTGATGTTTTAAGGGTTGTCTTTATGGTAAGTATATATGTAGCGCATTGAAGCTTGTAATTTTTTTACGTTTCTTTAAATGGTCTCGTATGAAGCTATGGTCCGTGAGATGTAGGTTAAACTGTCTTGGTAATTATTCATAAATTTATTCATTTTGAAACACAGATCACGATATATATATATATATATATATATATATATATATATATATATAGGTTTTGGAAACAGGTTTTTATCGTAAAGTACCCAATATTGGAGTGGAGATAGAGCGTTGATTAGTACAAAGTTGTATATATATATATATATATATGTAAACTTATTACTATACTCGTTTCGAAAAAAAACCTCCGAATCTATACGCGGAAGGAAAAAATGGTTTGTAAAAAAGAAAGAGCTAAGCACGTGAACATCCGTCAAAGAGAAAAAAACCCTAGACGAGTAATCTATAACAAAAAAATGCACAATACGTAAGCAGAGCAGATAAAGTAAATAACCTAAAAAGCCAACAAACTTACCATGGTTTCACTTAACCGGATCTTCAGGGAAGGTTGGCCAACATTCCCTGAAGATCCGGTTAGTTGAAATCTTGGTAGATTTATTGGCTCTTTAGGTTACTTACTATATATATATATATATATATATATATGTCTAGCCACACTGATGAGCGCTGTGATACAGCGAAACAGGCTTGTATGTGGATGACTAATATATATATATATATATATATATATATATATATATGAAAGTTTCGGTAGAAATAACAGACAAAATGTTGCGGTTCAGTTCATTTTATATATTTTTTCATTAAATCTTATAATTCTTTTCTTTTCGGTACATAAATTATATAAAAATTGTCTCAATTTTGTATTTATTCATGTGCTTTTAGCTATACTTTTAGCCTTATAAAGGGTGAATTTTATTTTGCTTTTAAGCGCTTCGATAAATAAAATATTTTGACAATTTTTATATAATTTATGTACTGGAAAGAAAAGAGTTACAAGATTTCATGAAACAACGACAGCTCTCTGTCTTTCATTCTTAAAGAAACTTTTATAAAAGAGGGATTGCTGTCTATATACTCAATATATATATATATATATATATATATATATATATATATATATATATATGTATGTATATTACTCTAGCAGTTTTTTCTCTCGCCTTTCTCGTCTGTGGAACTCCTTTCCATATACTTGCTTCCCTGATGGCTACAGTCTCCAAAAAATTATGTACAACGTCAATTGTCATCATTATCCCAACTTACTCTTATCCTTTATGCGACATCCCCAGTAATTTGTTTCCTGTTTCTTTTTCTTTCTTTTTCTCTTATTGCAACCATCTGCGCACTCGTCGTGGTACTGCCTTGCTTAGGGTAAAATGATTATAATATATATATATATATATATATATATGAATAAGTAACAAAGAAAATATTAACAACGTCAAAACGTATCAATAACGTTCAAAACATTAACTCATAGCAGTGCTCAATATAAAAATAGACCTAGGAATATTTATTATAAATTATAGTTTCGAACATGTACAAATTATCATCTTCTTTTTTCTCTTTGTTAAACCCAAAGGACTGGCCATAAAGACTGTAAAGGACCATACATTATCTTATACTGTTAAATATGTCTTTCAAATTTTCAACATGTCCATTAATCACCTCTATCCTCTTCCCTTCTGTCCCTTTTGTTCAAATTCTAACTTACAAATTACAACTGTGATTTTCCCTTTTCCATCCCACCTACTTTGCACACATACTTCACCAATATAAGGTAAAACATTTTCCATCTACTTTCACACTATCTGATGAGACATTGTCCTTTGAATGTCGAAACAAAATGTACACTTTGTAGTAGATGATAATTCGTACATGTTCTAAACTATAATTTAATATATATATATATATCGCTCATTCAGTGAAATGAATTAGAGCGCCCTAGCTGTTGGGCACGTATAATGATATGCGCTAAAAAGTCTACCTACTACCACCGAACGCCCATAGCCCAGGGGTAGAGTCGCCGACTGACGCCATTTCGGTCGTGTTTCAATCCTGGGTAAAAAAGGCTGTCTAACCGTACGGATGAGCTGTGATACAGCGAAACATATATATATATGTATATATATATATATATATATATATATATATATATATATATATATATATGGGATAGCGAAATAGAACAATTTCGGAAGAAAATGTTTCGGGTGAAGCGTTTCTTCCATTAGGAATTCATCGTTTACGCTGAGGTGACTGCACATGCGCACAAACGAGAAATTTTAAATTTAGTCTAATGAAGTCGTAAGGGTCGAAATGCCTCACCCAAAAACCTTTTCGACTTTGTCATGAATCATACCTCCAATATATACACTACCGGCCATAATTATTAGGCCACCCCAGTGTTTTAAAAAAAATGATGTATTTCATACTGTTGTTTAGTATTTAAAGTGAATAATTGTAAATGAAAATAGAATGGTTCTTTTGCTAATACTTCACAATAACATGTGCATCAAATGAGTTTATAAATATTTAATAATTACCTATATTGCAGTTTCATCAATGAAAAAATGAAAAACATTTGAGGTGATTCGGATGAGTTCATCTTACTTCCTTGCCTTGTAAATTTTGAAAAGTAATAACAACAAAAGAACCATTCTGTTTTCATTTAGATTTATCCACTTAAGAATAGTATGAAATACATCATTTCTTTAACAAAAAAATGGGTGGGGGGGGATTATGGCCGGTAGAATATATATATATATATATATATATATATATATATATATATATACTACGGAAATTAACGAATTTTAACGAAATTTGGTTATAAGTAACCGACAATTTGTAATGAATTATTTTGAACATTATTTTTACCGATACTCGTATTTAAGTAGATGTTCTGTTTTTAATTAAACAGTATTTTTTATATTTATATCTACTGGCCTGATTATTTCACGATAAATTTTTATTACGAAAATGTGTGCTACCCAGCAGGATTCGAACCTGCGACCCCTATTTACATAGGGGAAGCTACCATTTGATCTGGTACTGTCTTAACCACTCGACCATGACTAGCCTCTTGATCATGTAATTTTTCATGTGATCTTATGTTGTTTTTTTTTTTTGAGGACAGAAATTATATAAGAAATGTTTTGTCTATCCGAGTGTTTTCGGCTATAATTTTAACCATTATCGAAGATGGGTTTTATTTTACGTGTAACAGAATATATGCAATGTCATTGTACATATAACATACACACTTCTCTACAAACATATGTAAAACACGTTATTACATCTGGGAGATTGTTAATGTAGATAAGGAAAAGCATAGGAACTAGAATAGAGCCTTGAGGGACACCCGCGTTCGTATGATAGCATTGGAAGGCATGTCCGTTCAATACTACCTTAATTCTGCGATTTGAAAGGAATGACTAGATTAGGTCAAACAATTGTCCAGTTATACCATAGCCTCGCAGGTTGTGTAGAAGGCCAGCATGTCAGACTGTCAAACACTTTGGATATATATATATATATATATATATATATATATATAGGAGCAACAAGATTAGCAACTAGGTCCCACCCTTTAACTGTGAAACCAATAAAATGTAAACGCAAATTCTATTCCAGCAGCTTCTTTAGTCGCACTTCCACCCCTGTGGAATTCCCTTCCATTTACTTGCTTCCCTGGCAGCTACAATCTCCAAGAATTTTAATGTAAAGTCAATAGTCATCTCCTATCTCACTAACCTGCTTCCTCTCTCTCTCTCTCATGCTCCTTTCTCTGTCTACTCCACCCTCATCAGTCTTCTCATCCTTCTCTTACCCACTTTCTGACACACCCATAACCTGTAACGCTGTCTCATAATTTTCCTTCTATGTAACCCCCTGCAAAACAGTGGCAGTAAATGCCTTGCTTGGGGTGATGTGATTAAAAAAACTACATACATTTTGTTACACGTAAAATAAAATTATAGCCGATAAGCATTCGGATAAACAAAAAATCTGGACAAATTTTATACAATGTCCTCAAAAGAAAAAAATCATAAAACCACACGAAAAATTATATAAAAAACTAAATCATAATTCCTGGTCCGTCATTTTTAATGAAACCTGCATAAAAGAAATATTGCTGCCCAAAAATTACAATTTATAAATGCGTATGTGTGTGTGAACTACATAACTAGTGACCAGTTATATGACGAGAAATATGTTTTCTAATAATGATAATATTTTATAAATGTACGACAAAAATATAATCACAGTGTAATTTTAAAGAATCTCTCATATTTGCTAAAAGTCAATAATATAAAATAATAAGAAAAATACAAATTGAATGTATGATTAATTAATTAATTTAAAATAGAGAAATAGTTGATAGGTTTGAATATTACGAATTATGTGATTCTGAGGAAATTAAAAATTGACAAATGTGCATAAAATAAAAACTGCTAAAAGACAGGTATATGTTTACATATTTTCATTAATGCCTGTTTCATTAAATAATATAGACAAGTGTTGTCTATTTATTTTATGTAATTTTTTTCATATTCTCTGATAAGCTTAATAGCATTATCATTAAATGAAGAAAGAAAATTACAATATTGATACATAAACTTTTAATAATCCAATCTAATCTTTCGGCTTACATAAGCCATTTCGAAGATGTCAAATTACATTATATATTATAAACACGGACAAACGATCATGACAAACAGTTTATGTTTACAGGGAAGATTTCCAAGCAACAACAAACTCGTGCATATAAGACGCTGGATGCGAATGTCGCATCACAGCTCATGACGTCACACATAACCAAGCGAGAGTGAAAAACAAGAAATATTAATTATGGGAAGCCATTGTCATAAATCAATGGTTTCTGTTATTAATTATAGGCTTTTGGTAGATATTTCATAGTTTACATATTTGTATATCTTACTATATATGAATGCATATAGTGACATTTAAAAAAATTAATTTGTTATTATTCTGAATTTATTTGCTATTACGTTTGTAACCAAAATCTCACGTGATAATAATTTTAATAGATTTATCGAACACTTCAGTCTAGTGTACAATTTGACGCTAAAGTCTGTAGTTGGTAATATCGTGTTGAAACACCGGTTCATGTAAGTTAAGCAACTTCGAGCATGGTCAGTACCTAGAAGGGTAACGGCTTGGGAAGATCAGGTGTTGTAAGCTTGGATGTGTGAGTGGTGTAATGGATAAAGGCACTAAATTGTCAATCGGAGAGCCGCGTTCTAATTCTTGTTCGGATCGTTATATTCACAAATACCATTTTGATAGATAAGAATCCAACTCTTCACTCTCCAGGTATGGGTTAGTTAGTAAGACTTATATCAATAAAAGCATTATTATCTATTCAAAAAAATGTATGCAAAATATTTAGATTTCGGTATTAAAAACCACAGATATTAATATGCAGCTAATAAAAAACAACTAGCCAACTGTTGTCATGCACTCGAATAAATCAAGTGAACTTTTATTGAATCATTGCATATATATATATATATATATATATATATATATATATATATATATATATAATTTCAGACACACACACACATACCGTATTTTCCGGCTTCCAAGGCGCACTTTTTTCCTAAAAATTACATGTGCGTATTTCAAGACGAATATATCCCTTACCCCCACGGTTACCACTGTGACATGGATGGTATTTCAGGATCATTTATTGTACATGATTGACAGTAGTGATGGCTCTGCAGCTGATAGCTTAGAGATTTTACATAATAAAAACATAATTTCTAAGAATTTTCAGTGAAACCAATTTTAATTTTGACATCGTTATTGAAATGTATGCAAGCTCAGTATAAAATATTTTCAGTCATACATTGGCTGTTTAAGAGACAGATCGTAATTATCCGGCAACTGCATTTCTTTTCTGTAAACTGGAAATTATTTTTGCTGGTGTATAGTTATTCGAAATAATATTGGGGAGATATCGGTGTTTCTAACGCAGGTGTAGCTGATCTTTACATTATTCTTGCTGAAATCTTTAATATTGCAGAATGATTGTAGTGTTTACCAATTTAATATAAGAAACTTCTTTCATTATTCGCTTGGACATTACAATTATAAGAGGCTTAAATCAAAACACATTTCGGTGTCTATGTTTACTTTTATCTGTGTTTTTTTTCTTCTACATATTCTGGATTTACTTTATGGTTGCTTAGTTCTAATGATTTTATATATTTAATTTTATTTTGATCATTAATTTCATTTTGTTGGAGTTAGTAGATAATCTAAACTGGACGGATTTGGGGAATTTGAGGAAGAATAAGATTTTTTTTGTTTTATATTTTTAAATGCATATTTTGTTTAATTTTTAATTCATTTTTATGAAAATAAAAACTTGGATGACTAAAGATGTACACTATATTTACTAACCACCAAACAAAATCAGACGAGTGATCAATGTAAACAATCTGAGGTGTCAGTATGTGAATGACGCATGATGAATGAGAATGACTTTTTTTTTAGAAATTTTCTTCGAATATTAGGGTGTGTCTTCCAAGCCGCAAGGTCTTCTAAGCCGGAAAATACGATATATATATATATATATATATATATATATATATATATATATAGTGTCGTAAATTATGCATATATATATATATATATATATATCGTATTTTCCGGCTTAGAAGACCTTGCGGCTTGGAAGACACACCCTAATATTCGAAGAAAATTTCTAAAAAAAAAGTCATTCTCATTCATATATATATATATATATATATATATATATATATATATAATGTCGTAAATTATTATATATATATATATATATATATAGTGAGTAAATTATATACACATATATATATATATATATATATATATATATATATATACATACATATATAATGATGTAAATTATTAAATATACATATGAAGGTGTCACATATGTATAGTATTATTATTCAGATGATAATAAAACAGGGGTCAATGTATGAAGAGATCTGCATTTTATATATATATATATATTAATAAATATACGTATTATCCTACGTCTATGGGAGGACTTGGAGTTTCATGTGTGTCATGCAGTCATAAGATGCATATTTGAAATACACATGAAACTCCAATTCGTTCGACAGATGTAAAATAATACGTATATTTATTAATATATATATATATATATATATATAATACAGCTCTGTTCATGCATTGAGCACTGGCATATACGTTGGATAATATGTATACATATATATATATATATATATATATATATATATATATATATACAGTACTGTGCAAAAGTATTAGGACAAAAGGTATTTTATCTTTTATGAGGCATCAAAATAAATTTTAAAATCACACCCGTCCTAATATTTTTGCACACTATCGGTAGTGTGCACAAGTATTAGAACAGGGGTGATTTTCCTAAAAAAACTCACAGAAATCAAATACAGGGTGAAAAGCCAAGTAAATTGCTAATAAATATTGATTATTTAAAACTAGGTGTAAAAGAAATGTATTAAAAAGAAGTTATATTTAATTTTTCCTATTTTCTCTGAAACAAGTTATTTTGAAACTACTCTATTGAACAGCTATGGGATATTTTAGATAACAAAATTGATAAATTTAATGTTACTTCGCAAGACACACTTTGGGAACAAATACAAGCTACTTGGCAAGAGATACCATTAGATACATTGAAGAAGCTTGTGATGTCAATGCCTGACAGAATGAAGGCTGTGATCAAAGCAAAAGGTTATTATACTAAATATTAAATTTATTTTGTAACAAGTATTTTTTCTTTTTAAAGCATTTGTTAAGTAAATCAAATAAAATTACTTTAATTAAATTGTTTGTTTTCTGTCAATATGCCTAATAAAAGATAAAATCGTTCTTGTCATAATACTTCTGCACAGTACTGTACATATATATATATATATATATATATATATATATATATATATATATATATATACAGTTACTTTTTGTGCATGCACATATTTGACTAGATGCTATGTTTATTTATTAAACAGAATATTAATTTATTTTTGCCTACCGTACTGAATATTCCAGAATTTTTATTGAAGAGAAAAATAGCTGTGTGCGCACATATTACTTTAATATAATATGTCGGATTAATAATTAAATTTCCATCATTTATTTGGAAATGTATATGTAAATACAAAACATCACATATTGAGTCCTAGTGTTAATAAAAAGTGCTCGATGTATGATCACAGAGGAAAAAGTTATGTTAAGAATAAATACATCTAGACCACCCATAAACCTGTTAGGTTTCTTTTAACAGCAGTTCATGATACAAAAAAGTAACAATATTATAAATGTTTCTATTAATTACGCATATTTTAATTTATATTTGCAGCAAAATCTATTGCAGTAATTTATTTTTATATTATACAACTGGGCCTAGCTCCACCCTTTGTAATTTGTACCCAGCTTGAGAAAATAAAATCAGCCCTACACGCTCCATTATTTTCTAATTCTAATATTAACAGTCAAATGCCATACGTGATACACGCTTAGGCGATCATGTCGCGAAAGAGACATGACTGACTGGGCAGAAGATTATCCCGCACTAGGTTGCCATTGATTTCTGCGATAGACTGGTTGCCAGCCAAGGCTAAAGAATCCAATCTATCCTGTTATTTAACCCATAACTAGAGGGAAGAGACGGATTAATACCTTTCCCAAGGGTATTTGCGCGTAAGTGAATGCAATGAATTCAGCTGGAATTCGAACTCAGCTCCCCGATTTCTCGTTCCGAGCCGATATCCACTGCACCACAACACACATCCCAATTCTAATATTAGGTTATTTTAAATATGACAGCACTTTGTCATTTGCTCTATTTTCAATAGTTACTTATTTATCGGTGTATGCATGTGTTTTGAAATGTCATCAGTCGCGAGAAGCTGACTAAGACGGCGAAAGAGATGAAGAATGTGGGTGTTGGTGTGGGTGAATGTGATGTCATCAGAGACTGACATGTCAAGATGGTGATCAGCTCGACTGACTCAAAAACGTGAAATGACCTCCACTAATTCCTAAATATCTCCTGGATTCGGACAGACGGACAGCTCTATTGTTATAGTAAGGATGTTTTTTTTTCCTCATTGATAACACATTAAACGCATTAGTTGCTCACCATAACGAGACAATACAATTTTTATATCACAAAAATGCTACTCTAATTGAAAAAGAAAACAATTCACCAAGACGTAAATGTTTAGAAAGTCCTTTAATTGCAAGTACATCCATAATAGATTTTTGTTTAGGGTTTTACAAAATTTGACCTTTCTTGGGAGATCTTCTATTTTTTTGGAAAGGATGGAAACAAAAAGAAAATTAATACTGAGCATCAGAAAGAGACAGCGAAGGTTTCTGGGACATGCAATGAGGAAGGAGGGCTTGAAGACCCTGATACTAACAGGCCAGATAGAGGGAAGAAGAGACAGGGCAAAACAGCGTGTAACGTACTTGACTGGCCTGAGCGAGTGGATGGCAGAACAGGGATCGAGTGGTGTAACAGGAAGAAAGCGAGCTAAGACCCACCAGGGAGAGGGAGACGTGGAAGGCCATGATCGCCTGTGCCCTGAAAGGACAAGGCACATAGATGAATATATCCGAGTGAACAAACGAAAATACAAAAATTTTTACAACGTTCAAAACATTAATTTAAAGCAGTGCTCGATATATAATATATAGAGTTGTGAATACTTATTATAAATTATATTTTAGAACATGTACAAATTTTTTATATATCCACAACAAATCGTACATTTTTTTCGACATTGAAATGACAATGTCTCATCAGGTGGTGTGGACAGGAATGGAAAGTCTCTTTTCTTATATTTGGTGAGTTGTGTGTGGGATCCACACAACCTGATGAGACATTGTCATTTCAATGTCGAAAAAAATGTACGATTTGTAGTAGATATATAAAAATTTGTACATGTTCTAAAATATAATTTATAATATATATATCAATAGATAGATAGATAGATAGATAGATAGATAGATAGATAGATTTGAACAGACTGACATAGATAGATAGATAGATAGATAGATAGATAGATAGATAGATAGATAGATAGATAGATAATGAACAGACTGACATAGATAGATAGATAGATAGATAGATAGATAGATAGATAGATAGATAATGAACAGACTGACATAGATAGATAGATAGATAGATAGATAGATAGATAGATAGATAGATAGATAATGAACAGACTGACATAGATAGATAGATAGATAGATAGATAGATAGATAGATAGATAGATAATGAACAGACTTAGATAGATAGATAGATAGATAGATAGATAGATAGATAGATAGATAGATAGATAGATAGATAATGAACAGACTAGATAGATAGATAGATAGATAGATAGATAGATAGATAGATAGATAGATAGATAATGATCCCATACCATAATCGCGTGGGTTAGGGACCAGAACCGTCCGTGAATACTTGTAACCCAACTCTAAAAGGGCTTATAAGTATCTAATTTGATTGTTAAAATCTCCATATGTCTTAAACCTTAATTCAAAACATTTTAGAAACATTTCATACCCTTTTAAAAGCATTTTTGTAAAATAGTATTTTCGTAAATTTTCTTTCATATGTACAATAACCGTTTTTAATTCAGCATAGATCGATACAACCATTAAAAATTCTGCATAAAATGTGTGTAACAAGACATAATATACTGTATAAATTGTAAAACATTTTTTTGAAAACAGAACTTTGATTGTGCCCCTAGACTTGGCATAAATTTTCTTCTATACATAAAATAATGATTTTCTTTTACGCATACATAAGTACAACTATTGAAAATATTAAAATACGTACATGTACAGTAGTAACAGACAAAAATAAAAATACCTTTAAATAATAGTTTGTCGATTAGACTCCTTGCCGGAAGTCTTAGAAGAACCTGGGCGTTTAGGCGATAACTTAGGGCGTATGGAAAAGGAAAAACCCAAAAGCGAATTCACAAAGATTTACAGAACACAACACTAGTGAACCAGTCAGGTCTACGGCTTCCGATAAAGTGGCTGAGCGTTTTGAGCATCAATCAATGGGTGCCGGTATCGTACTGTCTTTCGATCACCAGCCAATAATGTTTAAATATTGGAGCGAACATACGCAGGCACGCACCCAACTGTTGCGCCACTTTTAAGATGCTAGCTCAGGATATTTTCTAGGAAGATTCCCCAAATGCTGAAACGTGAATAGGCGGGAGCTCACGATAGATAGATAGATAGATAGATAGATAGATAGATAGATAGATAGATAGATAGATAATGAACTGAATCAGATAGATAGATAGATAGATAGATAGATAGATAGATAGATAGATAGATAGATAGATAATGAACAGAATCAGATAGATAGATAGATAGATAGATAGATAGATAGATAGATAGATAGATAGATAGATAGATAATGGACAGAATTAGATAGATATATAGATAGATAATGGACAGAATTAGATAGATAGATAAATAGATAGATAGATAGATAGATAGATAGATAGATAGATAGATTTAATTAATGTGGATTAACGCTTTATCTTTATCTTTTATGACAAAAACTAACTATTGAAAAGAAAAATCAGGAATTTCGGTACTAAACATCACTACGTTATAACAATATATATATATATATATATATATATATATATATATATATATATGGGACGAATACGTAAGGGGAATTCAAGAAATATCTGAAGCGCCACAGCAATAGAATTAAAGTAGGATGGATCTATTTTGAAGGAGATTAGAATTTTCCTGTTTTTCTGACAAATTCTCAGAACTTCTGAAATGGACAAACGAATTTTTGTTCAATTTTAAATGATTAATTTAGACGTCAAAACAAAGCTTAAATTAAATTTTCAAGTAATTTCAACAGATTTATTAGATTTATTACAAAAAAATTGCAACCAGAAGTTATTTTGCAGATTAAACTAATATTATTTTAAATTCTCTGATATCTATTAATTTTTTTTCATAACATATGTTAAAACATGGATAATAGAAATGATCTCACAAAATAAATGCCGAAAAAGAACAGAAAATAACAAAGTTATTGAGTGAAGGAATGTCCACATCCAGTCAATTAAGTGCCATACTTGATACACGCTTGGGCGATCATGTCTCGAAAGAAACATGACTGACTTGGTAGAGGATTATCCCACAGTAGGTTGCTATTACTTTCTGCGGTAAACTGCTTGCCAACCAAGGCTAAAGAACCCAATCTGTCCTGTTTTTTAACCCATAACTGGAAGGAAGAGACAGATTAATACCTTTCTCAAGAGGAACAGCGAATAAGTGAATGCAAGAAATTCAACTAGAATTCGAACTTGGCTCCGAAATTTCTCGTTCTCAGCCGATATCCACTGCACCACAACGCACATCCACATTAGAGAAATCAAGAAGTTTCACAGAGATTATCGTACGATAAAGTGGCTTGTTGAAAATATGACTAAGTTGAGAACTCGAAGCAAATGAAAAGGCTTTATGAGCTTAAAGAACTGGATTATATCCGACATACCTATGGCCAAAGGAAGGCAACAAGGAGGCGGCCGTGTGATGGGGGTGCCGACCAAAACATTGCTTTTCTAAAAGTTATTGGATTTACTGAACTGTATATTGCAGGTCAAAGCTAGGCAAAATAACTGTAATGCAGCAAAAAGTTCACGAAATAAGAATTGTCTTCATACGCAAAAACGATATTGTCAAAATTCTGACTTCAAGACTAGAGATAAAATATGGCGGATGAGCTCGATTAAAAAGGTTCATTTTTATTGGTTAATCATAAGTTCCAGTTTGCCTAGAGGGAAAGTTTTAGCGATCATTCCTAAAAGGTGGAAACCAACATACGCACACACAGATTTGGATTTTCTGTGGTAGAAATAGTGCATTAGTAGACTATAGAGTCATTCAAACATATCTTTTTTAATGGACACTCAATCGGTTGTCGAGAATTGCAAATATTGGTATTATTATCTTTACTATTTTAGGATGGTGCTGATTACTTAATTGTTATATTGGTTGAAAATTTTATTATTGTTTTTGATGATCATATTAAGGTTATTCATACAGTATAACTTGATTTAAGAGTATTTCTGTTGAAAATCTTACTAAGAGATTGTATCTCAACTATTTTGAGGAGTTTATATCCTAACTTAGTTCTGACCATTTGACTAAATGGGGATGTATACCAACTGATTTTTATTATTATTATTATTATTATTATTATTATTATTATTATTATTATTATTATTATGTCATTTTTCATCATATTTCGATTTCTGCTTTGGTCTCACTACCAACCAAGTCTGCGGGGAGACCTAAGGCAGGTAGTGGCGTGTTGTTATGGCTCCATTTCATGTTTTTCTATCTTCCCTATCATCCCCAGCATTACATAGATAAAGTTTTCCTTAGTGTGTGGGCTGTACTTAATAAGACAATTTTTTGTATATCTCTTAAGCTGGGGTTTCCAGGGATTCTTTCAATGTGTTGTTTTGTTCCATTTTTTATCATTCCAAGTGCACCTACTATCACTGGCACAACTTTTGTTTTCAATTTCCACATTTTTTCTATTTCAATTTCCAGGTCTTTATATTTTGACAGTTTTTCAAATTCCTTGATTGCTATGTTACAATCCGCTGGACAAGCCATATCAATTAATAGACAAGTTTTCTCCTTCTGGTTTTTAACAATAATGTCTGGCCTGTTTGCTTCAATTTTTCTGTCTGTGTAGATGGTGTAATCCCATGGAATTGTTACATCTTCTATTTCTGTAACCGGTGCTGGATGATGTTCATACAAGTGTTTGTTTACAGCTTTTCCATAATGTTTGCACATTGTCCAATGTAAATATTGCCCAACTCTATCGTGGCGATTTTTATATTCGTTTGAGGCAAGCACAGAACAGCCTGAGATTAGGTGGTCTATTGTTTCTTGGTGTTTATCACAAAACCTGCATTTTGGATCCATATTATTATGCATAATATTTGCCTGAAAGTTTCTCGTGAAAAGACTTTGGTCTTGTGCTGCAAGTATAAATCCTTCAGTTTCAGACTTTAATCCAGATGCACGTAACCATCGATGAGTATTAACTTTTACAACATTGGATTTATTGGCACGTACTGGATATTGGCCATGCAGAGGTTTGTCTTGCCAGCGCTGTTTCATCTTTTCAAGAGCTTTATCTTTGGCTTTCATTTTCATATTTTTTGCCACAATAGTTGGTTCTTGGCTTCTGTTTTGCTTTTCTACAGAATCTACTAACTGTAAATCTTGTTTGTATTTACTGCCTTCTTTTATTATTGAATATTTTTTCTTTCTTTCTTCATGTTGCCTTACTAATTGTATCATCCAATCCTTTGTTGTTTCTATGTATGTTAGTAAGCCAATAGTTGTTGTCTTGTATAACAATTCCAGCTGAATAAGACCCCTTCCACCTTCTTTACGGGGTATGTATAGACGGTCTACATCAGCCTTTGGATGATGCATCTTATGCTTAGAAAGAAGCTTTCTTGTTTTAGCATCCATTCGCCTGATGTCGTTTAGAGTCGGGTTTAAGATGTTGAAGCTATATTGGACAACTGGGATTGCAAGGCTATTAATGGACATAACTCTGTTCTGTGAATTTAATTCAGTTTTTAATATCATTCGTAGCCTTGTATAGTACTCTTTACGCACTATTTCTTTCATTTTTTTATGGTGAATGTTTTCGCTCTCATTTACACCTAGGTATTTATAAGCTTCTTCTGGTTTCAATTCTTTTATTGTTACAGCAGGGTCTAGGCTAATTGAGGATGTTTCTTGTATTGATCCACGTAAAACTGTAGCTTTAGCACATTTATTCAAATTAAATTTCATTCCAATGTCTTCGCTGAAGCATTTTACAGTTTGCAGAAGACCTTCCAGCTCATTATCATTCTTAGCATATAACTTTAAGTCATCCATGTAAAATAGATGGCTTATTTTCTTTTGGCCTATTTTATAACCACATTCTGTCTTATTAAGTTGACTGGTTAGTGCTATTAATGATATGCAGAATAGTAAGGGAGATAAAGAATCACCTTGAAATATACCTCTTGATGTTTATTTCATCAGACTTATAGGTTCCATTTATATGATTGAGGTAGAGGGTTGTTTTCCATATAGACATGCACTGTTTGATGAAATTGATGATGACGGGCGATATCTTGTATATATTTAAAGTCTTTAAAATCCAGTAATGTGGCACACTATCGAATGCCTTTCGGTAGTCTATCCAGGCAGTACTAAGATTTTTCTTTGTACTGTAGCAGTTTTCCAGGATCATTTTGTTAATTAGCAATTGGTCTTTACAACCATAACAGCCACGTTTGCACCCTTTTTGTTCAAGCGGTATCATGTCATTTCTTTCTAAGAATAAATATGTCTGTTTTGTTAAAATAGATGTTAGTAGTTTATATGTTGTCGGAAGACATGTAATTGGTCTGTAGTTTTTCGGGTTGTTTGTGTCACCATTCTTGGGTAGAAGAAATGTAATTCCTTTGGTCATCCTTATTATTATTATTATTATTATTATTATTATTAGGTTTGTTATATTTAATGTCCGAGCATTTGTAGCCACTGTTTTTTAGGGCAGTGTTATAAAATTTAATGTGTTTATAAAATATTTCTTCAGTGAAGGAGTTATTATTGTGTTTTCAATGGAGGAGTGTATGTGGTTGATGATGGATGGGGGAATTATATTTAGGATGAATGTGTATAGGATTGACGTTAGTTTTTAAGTAGGGTAAGTGTTATTGAATAGATCAAATGTTATCTCTAGGAAGTCTACTTTTTGAGATTGGTTATAATTATAACTTTAAGATGGAGACTTTTTAATTCCTTATGCATAAATTTCCTAATTTTATTAGCTTTAATTTTATTGGATTTTTTTTAGCAACGATAAGGCCATTGTCGCTATACAACTCTATGTCTTCAATATTAATATCAATGTATGCAGTGATGTTGTGTAAAAAAAATAGATCAACGAGGTCTGAGAAGTCAGCGGTGTCTAATGATCCAATGGTGATATCAAATAGATCCTCAGATTTCGTTTTTGTATTGTGTATGAGTACGGATCGTTTTGCGTTCATGATGATTATCCGTTTCTCGTTGGTAAGGTCGGAATACTTCATGGAAATTCTAAAGCCAAAGTGAATAAGTCATTGGAGATAAATGAGTAGTAGTCTCCGATATCAAACTCGATGAATGAACAATTTGTCTTATTATTGATGTGGTGAAACCAGTAGGTGACATCTTTGGTATTTATCCATTGAGTAACTTTAAGGAAGTGTGTTCCGATCGAAACAAATTTATGAAAAATTAGATTGGAAATAACACCATATGCTTATCAAGAAGACTCATGTTATATCCCTCAGACAATAGCTCAATTAAGATCCGTTTAAACACACATGGAAACCTACCAAACTCCGCCCGCAACACTCTTGTAGAAAATACGATGATAATAGACTCATACACATGAATCAATAATGAAGGCATTAATAATATAAAAAAAATACACACTCAATAATATCAAATATGAACACAACCGCAACGTGCTTGGAAAATTATTTCCATCACTATAGATACACATATACAAAAATCTACATATTCAATAAAAATATAGAATATATTCAATAATGGCTAAAAGAATAGCCGAAAGCGCTCGCATGTATGTATATTCGGACAGTTTTGACTCGCTTTATGCCCAGAAATTTAAACACTTTTACGAATCCATGAAAAATAGAACAAGCTTCATGAAACATGTATAAAAGAAGGGTCACTGCCCAAATATACAATTATATACATACATACAGACAGACAGACAGATATTAATCAAAATTATTATCTTTTGCACTACAGTAAAAATTCTTATCGCTTGCAAGTTGCAGTATTTCTATAAAGCTCATCTTATTTCAGGTTGCGTTGAGAAACCAGAGCGCAATAGTTTTTGAATACTTCTAAAATCGAAAATACTCGAACTCTTAGTCTTGTTTGGATGCTCTTTCGTTTGCCATTTCTGAGCGAGAATCGAAAATAAGCTGCCATTTCGGATGACCTTATCTCGTCTTGTCTCTGCTTACAGGGTAAGTACCGAGAAAGCGTAAATAATACTCCAACCGTGCCACGGGAACCAGCGCATCAACGTAACATCGGTTTTGTCCCGCCCAGCACCATCAACCCTGCCTCAGGCGTTATCCAAGAGCCTCTGATAGATGCTGCTAGTGTCGTTGCCACGAAGATCGTAACTAAGATTCCATACCATTTTGATTCCAACGCCTATAACCATTTTTTTCATGTAATTTAACAATTTTCCGAAATGATAGGTATTTTTCACACTGCTATTTATTCTGTCAGTCAGTTAAGTGCCATACGCGATACACCCTTTGGGCGATCATGTCTCGAAAGAGACATGACTGACTGGGCAAAAGATTACTCCGCAGTAGGTTGCCATTGCTTTCTGCGGTAGACTGGTTGCCAACCAAGGCTACAGAACCAAATCTGTCCTGTTATTTAACCCATAACTGGAGGGAAGAGACGGGATTAAGGCCTTTCCCAAGGGTATTTGCGCGTAAGTGAATGCAACGATTTCAACTGAAATTCGAACTCGGCTTCCCGATTTCTTGTTCCTAGCCTATATCCATTGCACCACGACGCACACAAGACCCAAAAGCGTTATTCAAGGCAGAGGACTACAAAGTAAAAAGGAATGTTTATACGGATATGTGGGGAAAATAATAGATAACCTAGACTTGAACAGACTAAGATTCTAACAATCGGCTTGCACATATATAAATCTACCATCCGCCCGTGCATTGAATACTGCTGCCATACCTGATCGGATGCTCCTGCTATCCACCTAGGTGTCATTGACAAAATCCAACGGAGAATCTGTAATTTAATCGATCCCGACTTGGCAGCTCGGATACAGTCACTTTCTTACCGGCGCAATATGGCTTCCCTGTGTCTTTTCTACAAATACTTTCACGGCTTCTGCTCCGATTAACTTAACTCACTGGTTCCCCCTATATATGAATTTATTCGAGCCACAAGATTAGCAACGAGGTCCCACCCTTTTACTGTGAAACCAATAAAATATAAACGCAAATTCTACTCCATCAGCTTCTTTTCTCGCACTTCCTGCTTGTGGAATTCCCTTCCGTTTACTTGCTTCCTCGATAGCTACAATCTCCAAGAATTTAAATGTAAAGTCAATAGTCATCTCCTTTCTCACTGACTTGCATCCTCTCTCTCATGCTCCTTTCTCCGTCCACTCCACTCTTATCAGTATTCTCATCCTTCTCTTACTCACTTCCTGACACCCTCTATAACCTGTCACTCTTTCTGATAACTTTCCTCCTATGTAGCCCCCTGCACAGCGGTGGCAGTAAACTGTCTCGCTTGGGGTGATATGATTGTAAAAATAAATCAACCACTTAGAAGACGGCTACACAGTGCAGCAGTTCGCGGGAAGAAGCTGCCTGAGTGGAATTTACATCTTACGAAAGGAATTAAGGTGGTTCACTACAATTTACAACGTTTCCTTGAAACTTTTATTTTAGTTTTAATTGAAAAGTAAATGATTAAATTTACTATTTCTAGTACGCAATATGCTCTAGTTTATGTCAAACAGAAATTATATTGATTGGAATCTAAAATTTTGAGATTTTTTTTTCTAATTTTTCAATTTTTTAGATATTTTTGTGCGATTGACACATTTGTAAACAAAAGTTATTTCTCGGTTTTAAAAATCTTGCAAAAATAAAATATGCATCAGTGATACATTATTTTTGGGAAAACTTGCAAATTTAATGTTAAATTAATCTGATCTTTCAAGTATTATTTATACCAGGAAATTTAGAATAAAACTAATTCTTGAATATTTCTGACCTTTCCACCGTATGTGTTGACAGATTCATGGATGCCAGACAAGTTAAGACAAATGTGTATGGCGATCATAAGTGACTTAATTGTACAAATGTGTTCGGGTAAAGGGAAGAAACTTAGACACACATGATTTCTTAATTTACACATAGAAATCGCCATACAAAAAAAGACTTAAAATATACAAAAAATAAAAATTAAAAATTATTGTAAAAATAGGGAGGCCCAACAATTTGTATTGAACTTGTTTAATTTTCAATTAGTAAATATAATCTTCACTTAGTAATTTTGTAAACTCACCGCAACAAGTCTTTGAATTATTTTATAAATATTTTTGAAACTCTATGAATTATCATAATTAAAAAAGATGAAAACAATTCTTTCAAAATTTTATTATTAATCGAATTTTTTTTCCTTATACTATAATGGCCTTAATTTAAATTATTTATTCAAGCAATTAAAAGCAATCAAAAGCTTATCAAATTAAATAATGTCATAGTTTTATTGCATTTTTTACTTTGCTATTGGGAGCAGATTTTCGGAAATAGTAACAAAATTTTTCAAAAAAATAATAAATGATTTACATTCCCCAACGAGTCTTGCGTTTAACTAATAAAACCAATTTGCGCAACAAAATTTAATTTCTTAAAATTTCATGAATTTACGTGAATTGGAAGGGGATAACAGATGCAAAAAGTAATACTTTACCAAGATTTTATGAAATATAATAATGTCAAAAATAATTTAATTCACTTGTAAATAAGTCCTGAAGGTTTCATTAAAATCTGACACTTATTTGATTTTTGCAAGAATTTCCAAATTAATGAGTTATATAGTACTACGTTTGCCATTGTAAACTCCTGAAACGATTTGGTTACCCACTAGCGAAAATCAAAACGAGATTTTTTACCAAAATTTCGAACGTGTTAGAAGGAATTAAAAAATTTTAAAAGTTAATTTTAAAAAATACATTGATCTTTCCTCTAAATAAATAAAATAAGCATTTTGATGGAAACCTTTTAATAAGATTGGGGCATTTGTTATTCATACTATGTTGTTTTTTAGCGATTTAATGGAAGTACCTCAAATAGGTAAAAAGAAACAGATAGATAGATAGATAGATAGATAGATAGATAGATAGATAGATAGATATGAATAGCCTCATATTTTTACATTTTGCAATTCATTGGATACATCATCATCATATCTCTCTTTCTCTCTCTCTCTCTCTCTCTCTATCTATCTATCTATCTATCTATTTATCTTTATCTGTCTTTTTTTTAGTCTCTCTTTCTCTCCGTGATTTCTCATCCCTCTTTGCACTTACCTTCTGGCTAAGTATCCTCCAAATTCTCTATCCTCAGCATCTCAACACTCAGACTTCCTCTTTTGACAAAGACTATTTTGATAACCGTTTTACCAGAATGCCACACGCCTACAAAACGCAAAACGTTCATCAGTAACGTCATCCGAAAAAATGTTCACTCCTGCCATCAGCCAACCCACACCACTTCCGTCATTTTTTCTTTCAGCTGATTCACCGCCGACTATCTATATATCTTGCTATCTTGCAAGCTATATATATATATATATATATATATATATATATATATATATATATAACATAGTGATGATCCACATATACTGTCTAAATATGTATAGGAAAGAATATTAATAAAAAGTTTTGAATTTAAAAATGTACTTTTTTTTAACAGTATTTGTTTATTTTGATTATTGTATTTTATATTTCAGACCGCCCTCGGTCCTTCATCAGAAACGAGTGATTTTTAAATTTGAATTAGAAACATATTTCACGATAGCGTCCGAATATTTTTTTGTGTTTACATCACGTGGTGTGTTTGTTCACAACATGCGGCACGTCCGTAGAGAAAGTCTGTTTGTTTTAGATAAAAATTTCTTGGAATATCTGAAGAAAATTTTTTAGCTATTGAAATATTTGTAAAGATTCAACACACCTAAGTCCCTATTTAACCCTAGCTTGTGTGTATTTAAATTTAAAATCCAGTATTTTTCTTTCTTTCTGCGTGTGTATGTAGAACTAAAATTGGAGTCTATTAGTAAACATTTGCAATTTTCTAAAGTATGATCAGGTTGATTAAAATGGGCTGCAATTGGGGAGTATACATTTTTTGTCGTATATTTAGTTTGTGATTATTGAAGCGAAATCTAAAGCTATTACCGGATTCGCCGATATATCCACTGTTGGGGCAAATTGAGCAGAAGAGAAAGTATATGATGTTTTCGCTGTCACAAGTATGGTTTGGTGGGTGTAAATATATATATATATATATATATATATATATATATATATCCGCAGACAGATCTGTTTCGCTGTATCACAGCTCATCAGTACGGTTAGACATCCGATTGCTTTTTACTCAGGATTGAAACCCGACCGAATTGGCGTCAGTCAGTGATTCTACCTCTGAGCTATGGGCGAGCTAGCTAGCTAGATAGATAGATTTACTCAGTTCACATCTATTTAATGATGAAAGAAAGCGTTTATTTTATAAAACAGTAGCGTTTTCAACATGATCTCTCCCTTTTTGTCAATACATTTAACTTCGTTATCACACAGTGAAATCGTACCAGCCGATAAAGGCGGAGCTATAACCATCTTAGACACTAATAACTATATTAAAGAAGCAGAATCACAACTTCAAAATAACAGATTGTATGTACCGTTACCTCTAGATCCGACTAGCACTTACAAAACAGAATTATCACTTCTCATTCAGAACATGAACCATAACATAAAAATAAAATAAAATCTCTTATTCTTGAGAACCCAAAAACAGCAACATTCTACACTATCCCAAAACTACATAAACTCCCCAAAATCATTTCAGAAAAACACCCTAACATCACTTCATCAACCAACAGTCAAATAATGAAGATATATATATATATTGGGCGCGTATAATGATAATATATGCGCTAAAAAGTCTGCCTTCCTCTACCGAACGCTCATAGCCCAGAGGTAGAATCGCCGACTGACGCCAATTCGGTCGCGTTTCAATCCTGGGTTAAAAAGTAATCGGAGTCTAACCGTACTGATGAGTTGTGATACACAAAAGAGATCTGTCTGCGGATGACAATATATATATATATGTATAAACAAAAAGTTTGAAATTTAATTCCGTTGGATAGCCATTTCAGTGAGGAAATTCTCGATTTATCAGCAACGGTGGAAAGCAAAACCTTTATTGATTCAAATGTTTTAAAAGATTTCTATACCGGAAGAAGCCCCAAAACATATCCATACACAAGAAGTTAAAATGGAGTGGGATTAATAATTTTTTAATGTAAAATAGGGAGAAAACAGGCAGAGATCCCTGGCTCGATATTAGAAGGTTTTACACCTCTTCTGTAAGAGTCAAGAGTTCAAAAGTTAAAATTTGGCCATGTCACAGGGATGGAAGTGGTAGGGAAACAGAAAGGAAAGAAAGGACAAAGAAGTGGACAACATATCCAAAATGTCCTACAATATTTGTTCCAGTTATTATTCATTTAATCAAAAAAATATCTTTTGGTAAGTTTTCAATTGATCCCTTTTTTTTTTTTTTTTTTTTTTCAACATTGAATTCATAGTCAGTTGTTTTCCTTGGTTGCAAAGGGAATTTTTTATAGCTTACTGCACAGTTAACCTTCCCCTGTCCACTCCTTTGCCCTTTCTTTCCTTTAATATTTATATATGTGTGTGTACCTGTGTGTGATGGTTACAAGTCAAAACGTCCAAAAGAAAATGGTCAAAAGGACAAAATAATCTGTAGGCTACTTGGTGTCGCTAATATGTCAAACCTAATTTTTTTTCTAGTAAGCATTTTTGAGAGAAGAGAAGAAAATTTAATTGGATGTTGAAAAGATGTTTATGGCCCCAAATATTTATTCTCATTATTTTAACTGTTCTATCTTATTACTGAGTACATTTTTTTTATTTTCAACTTAGTAACCATATTTATATTTCTAGTATTTCAACACATGTATCATTAAGGTAAAATTATATTTGTATCATCTGAACTTTTTGATATTTGTTCTTAACGTGTGAAATGTCCCTCTGATTAGTAAGTGTCTTTTTTCCAAGATATCATCTAATAATATGTTCTCTAATGATT
This sequence comes from Ascarosepion bandense, assembly GCA_037127315.1. Taxonomy (NCBI): domain Eukaryota; kingdom Metazoa; phylum Mollusca; class Cephalopoda; order Sepiida; family Sepiidae; genus Ascarosepion; species Ascarosepion bandense. Next base: position 589,179 of record JBBBDQ010002143.1, read on the forward strand.
CTGAATTGAAAAACTAAAAATTAAGTGGTATGCATTCATTTGTTTTTGTTTTATATATTCATTTGTTTTGTTTACAAAAATTAGTAACCAACATGTTACTGAAAATATTGTCCACGTTTTTTTTTTTTTCCATTTTCCTTTTTACATGTGAATTCCACGTCGGAAAAACGACACGTCTTTTGAGGCTAACCACAAGTCGACCCATTTTTTTGTCATCTTAATAAAAATGTAAGTGCTTCTAAGCCAGGTCATGTGCTATCGATCGGAACAAGTGATAGTCAGAATGGATAATATATGTTGAATACAGCGGGTGGGGTAAGACTTACAATTTAGACATTTTCAAGTAAATTTTCACCCATTTTGCAACTGGCCTAGCATTGTTATCTTGCAAAATCACTTTGTCGTGTTTCTGCGTGTATAGCGACCGTTTTTCGTCAATGCGCGACCTTGCTTTTGAATCATTTCTAATGCTTTCTAGCGTTTCGACACTGTTGTGTGATCAACTCCTAATGATTCTGCAAATTCAGCTTGCGCCTTACATGAGTCTTCATGAAGTAATGCTTCCAATACTTTGTGGTGATACCGAGCAAAAGCGAGGGACCGGATGTTTGCTCTCTCACGACAAAAAGGCAAATAGCCAAAAGTCGTCCGTGCGCCGCCGGCCCCGCGCAGATGTTTCGGTCGAAAAATAAAAATTAATCAAATATTAAATTTCCATTTCACGAGTCTACGCGAATTTTATTTATCAGCCAATGGGAAGCCCAGAATCAAATACAAGTGTGAAATCCCAAACGAGCTGCTGTGATCCAAAAAGTAGATATAAAAAGCGGATACAGACAGACCCCAGCAGGCAGACTTCGAGGAGAAGAGTGTAATCAATATCCCCTTGTCCTAAGTCAAGTGTCTACTATGCTCGTCCCTTCACCTCTCTTTCCTTCTTCCCTGCCTCAAAACTACTTACTGACCTAAGGAGCGACTACATCAAAGACATTTGTCATTTACACGCTCCCCACATTCCTAAGACTTAAATCTCTTTCAACTTCTTATTTGCCATGAACATTTTAACCTTCGTTTGACCTATATTCAAGTATTACTTTAATTGTAAAAATATTAATTGATATATGTAGATATAAAAATGTTATTTTTCTACTCAAATTGCTTTTCTTGATTTTATAATCATTTTATGAGTTATAGTGGGCTATCTACCACAAGGCCAAATTCCGTTAACCTGCAACAATATACAACGACCCTTCTCAAGAACGGACTCCCACTACAACGGGAAAAGAATAGATAAGCAACCCACTATAACTTCATCTTCAATCTTTTTCGGAGCGCCAAATCGTCAATTATCTTCAACATCAAAATCATCATTTTTGAAACTTTTTAAACCAATCTCTGCAAGTTTTTTCCGACAGAGAATGGTCGCCGTAAGTTTTCACAAGAATTCTACATGCTTCAGCTGCAGATTACTTTTGAATAAAGAATATTCATCGTAAATATGCACTTTCTTTGCCACGAAATCCGAAATGGTTTTAGGTACCTCCGTCCATTTTTGATACCTACATTTAAATTTAAAATTTTAAAATAAATAAGTTATCTTCAAGCTTTAAAATTAGCTTTAATTGAAAGCCAAAAGATTAAATTTTAATTCCAGAAAGAAAAATAGACCGGTGTATTTTAAACCGAAATTATATTGATTTTAATCTAATTTTTTCTGAATCGGAAAAATTTTATTGATCGAGATATTGTAAACAGTAGCCAAATTTCTGTTTTAAAAATCTTGCAAAAATAAAATATACCTCGCTGACACGTCATTTAAGTCAATTTTTAAAATTGAAACTTACCTTTATCTGATTTCAATCAAGTAATAATTCCTTACTGCCAGAAATTTACAATAAAAAACTTTTTAACTACGGTAGTCCTATCTTTCGTCACGTCGATTACGGAATGAAGGTGTTAAATGAGTTATGAGAACCGGAAGTTGTCAAGAATGGTAAGTATGGCGATCATAAAGGCCACAAAAAAACATAAAATTTTAATTTCTTTTTTTTTTTTTTTGGTTCTTAACTAAATAGTAAAATTAAAAATCTAATTTAATAATTTCAGCAATTATATAATATTTAATAGATTTTTAGTATAAATTTATAGCCTGACATTTGAATATGCTTTCTGAATAAATAAAAATTTAAAAATTTAAATTTCCTTTAAAATAATTTTAATTTATAAGAATGAATGAAATTAAAATAACCAAACTAAGTTATTTATTAATATTTTTCATATTATCAAGTTATCACTAAGTTTAAGGCATGGTAAAATATCTAATTTAATAGTACTGCAGATGCTATAATTAAGTGTGTGTGTGTGTGTGTACACACACACACACACACACACACACACACACACACTATAGTCATCCGCAGACAGATCTGTTTCGCTGTATTACAACTCATCAGTACGGCGTAGACTCCGGTCGCTTCCTAACGCACGATTGAAACCCGACCGAAGTAGTGTCAGTCGGCGATGCTACCTCTAGGCCACGAGCGTCCAGTAGAAGAAGGTAATCTTTTTAGCGCATATAAACACGCCCAATAGCTAGAGTGCTCCAATTCATTATCGAATGAGCGGTGCGTAAATGCCGGAGTAGCTACTGTTTACAAAGTCTACCACTCTTCCAGAGTGCTCAATCAGAGTGTGAGAGCGTAAATACTATATATATATATATATATATATATATATGGTTACAGTATTATGTATTTATGCAATTTATTTATATATTTATATATTTATGCAATATTTTCAGAAAAAAATACTTTCTGGAATATTTTCTGGCCCTGAAAAGGGCCTTTTTTTCTTCCGTTGCCTGTTCAATCCTGCTCATTTTCAAGATGAAGATCCTTCATAACATAGTCTGCACCAACTTCGTATTTGGTCAACTCATAGTTGTCGACAGCATCATTGAGATAGAAAATCCTATAAGTACCATTTTCAAAACTCATGATGTGGCCGCCATATTCACGGTTTACACCATCAGTCTTCCAAATATGTCGGATGGTTTTGCCAACTAAGTTACCGTTGAGAATTTGATGCAGGCCTTCTGCAGACTCAGGATATTTTTCGAGTAAAGAAGAAATTGACACATCCGTCAGGTTTTTTTTTTAGATCTTTCTGAATCATGGCTCTTCTCCGTTTCTCAAACATACTCTCTTTTGCCATGATTCTTTTACCAATTTCTGCTTCAACTTCTTCATTCAGCGACTGTTTCTTCTGTCGAAACTCCTGTCCGCCGAAAATCATTTGCCAAGTTCAAGCAGCAATCCAATTGGCTAGCATCAAGATTATCGATGAATTTCATTACTTGATTCCGCTTGGCCTTGATGACGTCATTTATGCTGGATACATAAGTATTAGGCGCAAGCTTCTTTCTTTCACAAAATTCACCGATGATGTTTTCAGCTAGCATTACCAATGGCTTGCAAGAAGTCTCTACCATGGTTAATGATTGTTCATACTGCCTGTTTAGAACTTCCACAGTCCCTTTTAAACAGGCAGTTATATTACAATTGCTGTACGACAAACTCCGTTAAAAAAACAAAACAACAAAAATGTAGATCGAATGACGAACGTGAATACCATGCTCAGGTCACATGAGCAAGGAGGAAGTTTGGAGGAAAAATGGGAGTTTTCCTTTTTTGCTTCTTGCAATCTTTTGCCAGATCCTACTGATAATTTTTTCCCCTTCTTGATGCAACCGCTTTTTCTGCCCAGACTTCTGTAGGTCAGTGCTAGCTGTAAGTAATGTCTGAAGTGCTCAGCGTCCATATCGTCGATGAATTTCCTAACTTGATTCCGCTTGACTTTGATGACATCACTTATGCTGGATACATAAGTATTAGGCGGAAGCTTCTTTCTTTCACAAAATTCACCGATTATATTTTCAGCTAGCATGGTGCGCTGCTTCACTGATATTAGAATCGACTTGGAAGAAGCTTCTATCATTGTGAATGATTTTCCATACCGCCTGCTTAAAACATCCACAGCTCCTTTTAAACAGACAGTTATCATTTATTTATAAATGCTTGTTTTTTGTGGGAATCAGTAGAGAATCGGAAACTTCCATTGGTAGTGAATTTCCGAAAAAGTCCTTCCGACAAGAAGAAATATACATGAGCTCCTAAGTGTGTACCTTCAGATTTGCAATGACCCCTTTGACAATGGTCATAGTGTCAATGGGGTCTTTCTGAGTTTTAACATCGGTATATAAGGTACTCATTCAATGCCCTGTTAACAGCTTTCCTATGATTCTCAGAACTTGCATTTCAATAATATCAGCTTCTTCGGTAAATAAGGCCTGCAACATTATGATTGTATCATTTGTGGAGAAAAGTCCCATTACAAACTTTTTGCACCTTTCGAAAATGGGAAAATAAGTAGCTCCCAGATGGAAAATTATGTGCAACCGATTTCCTCGGAATCTAGAGATTAGGGACAATGGGAGACCTTGTTGGCAAAAAAGGACTTCATTGTGTTGACATGCCCTAATTTATCACTATATCTGAGGAAATTCATGGCTACACTAATTCGCCATGCTAGACATTCACTTACATTGGAATTTCCCATGGTGCTGGGCTCACAGTCTTTAAGTACTTTCCTCGTTTTTGATGCAACTGCTTCCAGCGGATGCAAATTAAAATGGAATTCTTTCAATTCAACCTGCCACTTCTTTTCTAATAAACTGATTGCAGAATGGTTGACAGGAGCTCGGTCTGTCAAGCAGCATTTAATTTTCGAAATAATGTTTTTTAACACATTGGCCAGTAGAGAGTGAGTCTACTTGAGCCAACTTGTTGATGCAGTGACAAATATGCTGCTTGTAATCTTTCGCGGTCCCTCCAGCAAGACGTTCTAGAGACACAAAATGAGATGATGAGGGTGTGGTTAAGATGACACAGTTCACGTGGATCCCATCTTGCGTTGTGGAATCGAAAAGTAAAGTGCTGTTTTCTGCACTTGTTACCGCACCGAATGTCTTGACATCTGAAAGGAAACCGAGCTCCCCAACTGTTCTATATACAGTTGTAGAACTGCTGTTTGGCTTGTCATCATCCAATGAGAGTGTCTTTGAAATAGATTTGACCAGACCACTAACACGATAAGCAGGAACTCCATTTAATTGACAGTCATAATGGAACTTTCTCATAGTGATCCGATTCAAACTATTTTTTTTTTGTTTTGTTTTGTAGTGACTTGATTTTTTTTTGTAAGGAATGTGATTATTGTATTTCTTTGTGACAGCTGTTTCTTCAATTTAGGCAGAGTGGCAGATGAATGCTGGCTTGTACTTGTTGTAGAGAGGTTTTCTTGTCCTGAAGAGAGGATTTGTGTTGCTGCAGAGAGGGTTCATCTTGCTGCAGAGAGTTTTTGTGTTGCTGCAGAGAGGGTTTCGGAAGATATGTTTTTAAGATCATCCAGCAGCATTTCATTAAGGTTGCAGTTGCATCACTCAAGGTTGCAGTGGCATTGAAAAGTCTTGGAGTTGCAGGCATGTCCTCAGTTGCATCAGGAATGTCAGTACTTGAACTTGTGGCAGAGGTCAAACAGGCAATAGATATGGTAGAAGCAGCAATGTAGGATTTTGGCTTAAAATAATGGCCCATCCCGTTGCATATTTATTTGAATAATGCAAAATTTTTCCCTTAATACCTTTTTTGAAATAAATTGAAAAGTATATTTATTTCATTGAATTTTATTTCGGGGGAACCTATTTTTTACATTATTCATGGTGGCCCATTTTACTACAGTGTAACCCGGATATAAGAGAGTTGTCGAGACAGGATAAAAGTTATCTTATATCAGGGTTTGGTCTATTTTATATACATTACCACAGGCTCTTATTTGGGGCCAGAGAAATTTTCTCTTATACACGGATTTCTCTTATATCCGGGTTATCTTCTGTTGAGAGCCATATTTTTGTTGCATTTTTAAAAAAATATGGCCACACAAAATTAGTTGGCCTGTTCCTACATTGCTGTATTTACTGAGAACTTGTTCAGTTTTATTAATCTGAAATAAATTAAAACAATTAATGAAACTTTATGACTTATCCACAAATTATGTGTTTAAAGATACATTTAACAATTTAATTGTTACCCGCTCCACAATTAATTTAATATGTAGGATAATTTTTTAAAATTTACAATCATAAATCTTTGTTACAAACGACTATTTTATTAAATTTTACAGTTCTTCATAAAAAAATACGTGAAACAAAATTTTAAATGGCAGTAAAATAATTTCCAATCAATTTAATTTTTGTTTGAAATAAAAAAAAAACTGTACTTATTTATTCAGATTTACTTTATTGTCGTTTTGGGTTATCCATTAAAAAAAAATATGAAAGAATATGGGGCGTGAGTAAAGAGCGAATGTTTTTGCTCACACGCTTGTCTAAAAGAATCTCAAAAAGACAAAATCACAAAAGAAATTCAAGTAGATCTTTTTAATAGTCAGTTAAGTACTTCCAAAACATAATATACAAAGTTACCATACATGAAAATTCTTCAAATTTAATAAAAACAAACTTTTATCATGAAGATTTTGAAGTTCAATTATGAAAATTTTTTTCACATTTTCTTGAGTTATACATATTTTTTAAAGAAATTATCATAAATTAGTTAATGCACCTACAGTCACAATTAATTAAAAATTTGAGGAATTAAAAAAATACTTACTTTAAAAGTTTAAGGATTGACTTGCAAAACAGGCTGTTGAATTTTAGAAATGTCTGTATTACAATCGAGGAAGAATGAAAGTGCTGTTTTCTATGTAAGAGGAGATAATTCAAAACGCTTGTTAACTTGTCATGGAAACATGTTATGACTCCTATGGAACATCGTACTTACTCAAAATGGAACGTAAATGAACATATTTACACACAATTTTTTTTTTATTTAATTAATTTAAAATATTTCTGCAAAACGATTTTTATTAAACTTTTCAATTTTAGATAGGCAATACGATAATCAGCTCTTAACTAAAAAGTCTACTCGCAATCAATTCTTTGGAGATTTTAAAAATATTTTTAAAAGCTTATATATTATTAAATTATTTAATAATAATAAAAATTTAAAACAATGAAAACAATTCTTTTAAAATTTTATTATTAATCGAAAAAATAATTTTCTTCAGAGTATAATGTCCTCAATAGTTATCATTTATTCCAGTAGAAGATTATCAAATTAAATTATATCAGAGTTTTTTGCATTTTTTATTTTACTCTTCGGAGAAGGTTTTCGGGTAGTGGTTGCAAACTTAAGATAACAAAATAGGTGATTTATATTTCCTAATGAGTCCTGCGTTTAACTAATAAAACAAAAGTTAGCAACCAATTAAATTTTTTTAACCGTTCATGTATTTACGTGAAGGGTGGGTAACAGAGGTAAAAAAATATATGTTTTTATCAAGAGTTTTAAAAAATAATAATTTCAAAAGTAATTTCATTCATTTGTGAATGAATATTAAAAGTTTCATTAAAATCCGACAATTATTTGATTTTTGCGAGAATTTCCAAATTAATGTGTTTGTAACCTAAAAAAAGTGGCAAATGCAATCATTTGGTGTCCATTGTAAAACACTACTAGTAGTAAACGTTTCTTAGCCACTAACTCAATCAAAACAAAACATTCTAACAAAATTTTGAAAATGTTAGAAAGGATTAAAACATTTTAAAAAATAATTAAAACTACTTTGATCTTTCCTCTTAATAATAATATAAACATTTTTAGGGAAAAAGTTTGTTTTATAAAGTTTGGGATCTTTTATTATTCATAGTATGCTGTTATCGATTTGACCGGAGATTTAGGTACATCCACTCGTTTTTATACCTATGTTTTAAATGAATTTTAATAAATAAATAATAAAAAGATTTCCTGAATCTTTTACTTTAGCTTTAATTGAAAGCTAAAAGATCAAATTTACTTTTTCTAGTAAGCAAAATGCAAACAGAAATTATATTGATTAAAATCTAAAAATCTGAGATTACAAAAATACATTTTTAGGTCATTTTTAAGCGATCGACATATTTGTAAACAAAAGTTAATTTTTGGTTTTAAAAATCTTGCAAAAATAAATTATACATCACTAACTCGTTATTTTTTTTTAAATGAGCAAATTCACAATTACATTAATTTGTTCTGAAACAAATATTACTTACGTTTCTTAATCACGGTGGTCCTATATTGTGGTGCTAATTGATCAGTGACAGCTGGACCTGTCAGTAAGGCTAAGTAAGTATCATTGACAAGTATTGACAATTTATGTAACCTAAGTGAATGTTTCGTTTTTTATTTTTTAACTACATCGCAAAATTAAAGATTTAACATCATATTTTCAGCAGTTATCTAATATTTAATAGAATTTTAGTTAATTTAGCTTTATAGCCTTATATTTGAAGATGCTTTCTGAAAAATCAAAATCAAAAAAATATTAAAAGATTTCTTAGATTAATTTTAAAATTTGATAACGGGGAGAATTAAATTATATAACATAACAGATACAACTCAATAATTTATAATATATCACAGTTCACTTACCATTAAAAAAACAACAGATATCTGCTCACAAAAAATGTTTTAATTATTTTAAAAATCTTGGTGCGTGAGAATTAGCGTTAAACTTTTCAATTTTCGATTAGTAAATATAATCTTCACTCATTAACTTAATAATCTTATTGGTATGATGATGATTGGAAGAATTTTTTTTTAATTTATACTTTATAAATTATTATACTTAAAAATGAAAATGAAAACAATTCTTGTAAAAAATTATTATTCACTGATTTTTTTTCTCTCAGATTATATCTAATGTATATTGTTTATAAAAGTAATTAAAGAAATGTGTGATTTACATTCCACAAGAAGTTCTGCATTTAACTAATAAAACAAATTTTTGACACAGTAGCTATTTTCTAGAAATTTCTAGAAATTTCAGGAAATTAATTTAAGCGGGGGGCATAGGTAAAAAAATATTTTTACCAAGATTTTATAAAAATGATTTCAAAAATAATTTCAGTCATTTGTAAATAATTCCTGAAAGTTTCATCAAAAAAATTATTTGAGTTTTGCAAAAATTTCCAAATTAATGTGTTTTTCACCAGCAAAAAAAACTAAAAATATTGTGTAATATTACGTTTGCAATAGGAAATTCGTAAATTCTGGTAAAAAGTTCGTCACTCACTGACGAAGAAAAAAAACAAGTATTTTAATCAACATTTTGAACATGTTATAAATGGTTGAAATATCAATAAAATATTTAAAAAATAGTTTGATTTTTCTTCTTAATAATGACATGAACATTTTAGAGGAAAAACACTTTGATTTGTATTAAGTTTGGGGCTTTTAACATCATACTGTGCTGTTTTTTTTTCAGCAAATGAGTGAAGGTATCTATATTTTACAATAGAAATGCATTGATAATGGTCAATTCAGATCCAAACAGCCTCAGATGATTCCAGAAATATGCCAAATGAAAATCTTTAGAAATCTATTGCAACAGTCTATTCATGTTATTGTATTATAATAATATTATCATTAGTTATTGTATTATAATAATATTATAATTCTAAAAGATTAATAACTGTCGGAACCCCTTAGAGATGCCGTTGTTTTTCTCCTTACCATTTTTTTAAGTTAAAAAGGTACGAAAAACATGTTCGATCCTTTAAAGTTCAAAATACTTTCCAGAAAATATTTTCAGCTTGGCACAAAATTTTGCAAACAAGATATATTTTTAAGTCAACGTTTTAGCACTCTTTGACTTAAGAAGCTAATTTTATTTCAAAATTGAACCTTTTATGACCCCTGTGGTTTTTGGAGGTCAACACTCCCTCTTTCTCTCGTCTTTTTTTACCCAAGTTACCAATTAACCCCCAATAATTGTCGACTGCAGCTCATACCACAAGAATGAAAAAATAATTCGACTTTCATTGACCTTCTATGACGTCGGAAGTTGTATCAAGTGCATTGCCACAAAATAAAAATAAGTTGGGAGCTATATCAGATGCTAAACAGGGTAATGTCTAAATCTGATGTTAAAAATGTCTGAAGATGCCAAATTAAAAAAAAAATGATCCTGTATTTTTTTATCTGGTCGTCTTATAAAATGAATATTTTTTTAAAATCAATTAACCTACTGTAGGGACCGCTATTGTTTAAAAATGGGCATGCCATGATAAAACAAAATACCGCTAACTTAAAAAAATGTTTCATCGTCAAAATCTTTGTTATTATTAAGAAGAAAGAAAAAGGATCCTTTTCTCTTATTAAATTATATTTTTCCATCCATTTTAGAAGGTTCGAAATTTTGGTTAAAAATAATGATTTATTTTGGCGTCAGGTCAGGTGGGTAGGGATATTAGTATAGGAAATTTTAGCGACCTTTTTGCGATGAAAAATACATCGATTAGGAATTCTTGTAAAAATCAAATTAAAATTCTTTAGAAAATATTTTAACAAAAATATTTTTAACATCTGTTACCTCTCTCACCGCACCTCAATTATTTAATATGAAATATTGAGAAATTAAATATATCGCTCTTAATGTCTATATTAGTTATGCACAGAAGTCCTTGGAAAATTTTCATCATCAATTTTTTCCTATATTATTTACTTTTTTTATAAAACGGTCCTATTATGCCTTGAATCATTAAATAAAAAAATGCAGTGAAGTTAATAAATTATTAAATTAAAAATGCTTTTATTTTCTATTGTCTTCAAAAAAATAATTTTCTGATGAATAATGAATTCTACAAGAACTCTTTTCATTTATTTTATTTTAATCAGAATAATTTATTAAGTTTTAAATCGGTACCTCCAAAAATGTTCTAAAAATAGCACGCGGTCATATAAACAGCCCTGAACTAAATAAAAACAAAAGTTTTATCGTCAAAATGTTTGTGGTATTATTAAGAAAAAAGACCGAACTACATTTTTTAAATTTTTTCTAGCAAAATTTTGGTTAAAAACCTCATTTTTCTTGCATCAGCTTGTAGACCAAAGATTAGTATGGGTAGTTTTAGCGTCATTTTTTTTTTTTTTTTGCATTAAGAACACGTTGTTCCGGAAATTCTTTAAAAGAAAAAAATCAAATAATTGTTGGATTTCAATTACATTTTCAGAAATTGTTCACAAATTAATGAAATTATGATTTCAATGTTCTTTATAGGTTAAAATATTTTGTTGAAAATGTTTTTTTAAATCCGTTACCTCATTTAATTAATTTTATGAAATTTCGAGAAATTAAAATTCCATGGTCTACGTATTTATATTAGTTAAAAGAAACAATCCGTGGAGAATTTAAAACATCAATTCGTTTTTTTCAGACAACAGAACCACACCTTTTACCGAAAATCAATAAAACAGTGACATTATTTAATTAGAAAAAGCTTTTAATTACTTTTACAAAAATATATATATATATATATATATGACGGATATTATTTACTTAAGAATTTAAAAAAAATATTTTTAAAAGAAATTTGATATTTTTGTACGTGTCGATTTTTGTAATATTTTTTTTTATCTGGTCTTCTTCTAAAGTGAATATTTTTTAGACCAATTAACCTACTGATCTGTTTAAAAATGGGCATACCATGATGAAAAAATATCCCAAACTTAATTAAAATGTTTTATCATAAACAACTTTGTTATTATTAAGAGCAAAGAAAAAGGATCCTTTTAGTGTTATTGAATTATATTTTTTTTATCCATTTTAGGAGGTTCGAAGTTTTAGTTAAAAAAAATATTGATTTATTTTGCGTCAGGTCAGGTGAGTAGAGATATAGGAAATTTTAACGACCTTTTTGAGGTTTTGATTATATTATTATTATTATTATTATTATTATTATTATTATTATTAAGTGAAAACTATAATTAATAATCATACATGGAAACGCTTAATAAATCTCACCAAACACTAATATATTTAAAAGAAATTTGATTTTTTTTTTATACGTGTATAAGCGTGTCGGTTTTTGTAAGTACGGGCGGCCAGAGATGACATAAAAAAAATAAGAGCTATAACTGTAGTAATTTTAAAGCCAGCATTTCAAAATCTCAATAAAGCACTTATGTTATGGAGATTATTTTCCTAACTATTACTGATTACATAAAAATTATATTAAAAGACGCTCACGTCATTTTCTTCAGTGATGTTTTACAGATAGTGGATTTCCTAAGCGCCGCTTAAGATGTGGCACAAGGCCGAAAGTATGGGGTACACAATGAAGATCGAACTCACGACTCAGTTATAACAGGTTCTAGCGAGATAAGCTTGCTATTACACCACGTCGAAGTGGCCATGTTTTACAGATAGTCTCCGTACAGCAACATAAGACCTGTCATCAAGCTGCCAACACGTCAAAACGTCTACTGCCGGGTTAAAAACACCGCTACAATTAAGTTAAAAAAAATCATTGCTACGATATTTTTAACTTAAGTAAATAATATTTGTTTAAAATCATATTAATTATACTTTAAATCAGCTAATATTCCTCAAATAAAGTTTCAGAAAAGTATATTTTATTTTTGGAAGAATTATTTATAAAGAGAATGACATTGCAATAAAAAAACGGTCGCTAATCGGCAATAAAGCTCGAAAAACTCCTTCAGTCAATTTAGTTTGTATTAAATTAGTATTTGAAATACAGCAAAGTATTTTGATTATTAAAAACATTAAACTTAACATATTAGCCTAAAACAGAAACTAAAGTATAAGCTTCAATACTAATTTTTCATTTTTTAAAATTCATTTTAAACTCATGCTTCGTCTTTGACATGTAGTGTAGAGGGACTGGTTAATGTTTCTTGTTTCAGGCCCTGTGTCAGACATAACCGAACTCCCTACAGCTTACAAGTTTTATACCCAGTTATCATCATCAGAATTATCAGAAGGTTTTCATCGTTATCAGAAGGTTGGTCGTCGGCAGGTTGGACTATGTGGAATAGTGTAAGAATAAAAATATACATTTTGTATTTTAAAATAGAAATTTATTAAAGGGAAAGACTAACATAAGTTGTATGAGTTAATGTGCAATTAGAAGCATTATTAAAAGGTTAAGGGTAGAGTTCGTACAAAATGCTCTAGTAATAATTGTTGAAAGACATAAGGAGAAAGAGAAATAGTACAATGTCCGAGTCGCTTGAAGTTGAAGCTACATTTTAAATGTTTGCCCCGCGGCTCCCATCTGACACTCTGACTGACTGACGTACAGGAAGTCCTTTTATTGTAATCTAGATTTTTCGCACTTACTCGTGTAATCCTTTTTGATCTTGCAAGTCGCTCCCATTCCTCCCATTCGTCAAAAATCATTTTAACACCTACTTGCGTAATCTGGTTTCGACTTTTTCGTTGAGCACATTGTCAATCCTTTTTCTACTTGGGAAAACCAGGATTTCACACATCATTGTGAATCTTTGTAAAAGTGAAGAAGAAGGTTGATTTTAATTAATTTCTTACCCGCTACAGGTTTTGTATTTTTTATTTTATTTTAATTTATTTTATTTCAGGTACTTAGTTTTAAATCTTTTTTTTTTTTAATCATTTCACCCCGAGCAAGGCGGAAACGCCACTGATGTGCAGGGGGTTACATAAATGTAAAAAGATTAATTAGAAAAGAGTGAGGAGTACAAACTAGTTAGAAAGGAACAATAGAAAGCTGAGAAAGCAGGTGCGATGACAGATACATAGGTGGAGAGAAAGGGAAGATTATACAGGGGAGGGGAGAGAGCTAGTGGCCAGTGGTTAGTAGATGAGTATTGACTTTGCATTTAAATTTCTGGAGGTTGTAGCCGTCAGGAAAGCAAGAATACGGGAGTGAGTTCCATAGGCGGGAAGTGCGAGAGAGGAAGCTGCAGGAGTAGAATTGTCGTCTGCATTTGGCTAACCTGACTGTGAATGGGTGGGACCCAGTTGCCAGTCTGGTTGCACGAGTAAACACCTGTTGAGGAGGCATCAGTGACTTAAGCTCATCCGAGCAGAAGCCATGAAAGTATTTATAGAAGAGACAAAGGGAGGCCACATTTCGACGATGGGGAAGTGGCTGCAGTCGAGTCGCCAGATCAGTACCTATCACATTACAGACTCTCCTTTGGAGCTTGTCAAGAACACTGAGGAGAACGGCAGGGGCACCTGACCATAAATGGCAGCAGTACTCTGTATTAATTTGCAGCGGGTTGCTGATATTGTTATTAAGTGAAAACTATATTTATTAATCATGAAAAGTTTACTATGAATTATCCAATATTTATTTTAATTGTTTATGTGTATGGAGTAGATAGACTAAAATATTGCCCGGTTCACACTCCACCCACATCTATTGAACAGGTGAAGAGGCTCATCCCTTGTTTCCTGTTTAGGATGCGGTTTCCGGTTTTCTCTTTTCCAATCTTTTCACTCTTTTCATTTTTTATTATTTTTTTTTTTCAATTGGAGTAGATAGACTAAACTATCGCACGGTTCACACTCCACCCACATCTATTGAACAGGTGAAGAGGCTCATCCCTTGTTTCCTGTTTAGGATGCGGTTTCCGGCTTTCTCTTTTCCAATCTTTTTACCCTTACGTAGCCCCCTGCGCATCAGTGGCGTTACCGCCTTGCTTGGGGTGATATGATTAAAAAAAAAAATACGTGCGGACATTTTTGTACATACGGGTGACAATACAGGTTAAAAATGAAAAAGATAACTATAGTAAATTTAAACCTAAAACATTGAACAATCTTAGTAATATCTAAGAAACACCAAATAACCTTACAATTAGACATTAAAAAAACTAAGCGACTGTTGAAACAGTTTTTTAACTGTGTCCTTAAAAAGGTAACTTTGTAACTAGATCTTAAGAACACCGAATAACATTAAAATCAAATGTTTAACCTTTAAACGAGGGTATTGCACCAACGTGAACTTCATGCTAGAAAATAAACAAAAGAAAAAAAATTATAAATAATTTTTTACGTTTATTTTTATTTTTAATTTTTTGTAAAATCAATAAAAATTATAATTTCAATTTAATACCGAGTTGAACATTGACGAAGACGCATTGAGTTCAATGTATGAGAATTTTCCTTTAATTACCATTAATGACTTTAAAGTTAATAATTAATGAATTCTTCTACATGATACCTAGGCTCTCTGAACTTATACGCAATACTCAGTTTAGCGGCAAGGTCTCATCTTTTCTCAGTCGAAATGGCTAGATCTATCTATACTTCACTTCTACACTTCTATATTAACAGTTTCTTCTCACGCACTTCTCGTTGTGTGGTTACTTAATTGGAGTAGATAGACTAAACTATCGCCCGGTTCACACTCCACCCACGTCCATTGTACAGGGGTAGAGGCTCATCTCTTGTTACCTGTTTAGGATGTGGTTTCTGGCTTTCTCTTTTCCAATCTTTTCACTCTTACGTAGCCCCCTGCACATCAGTGGCGTTACCGCCTTGCTCGGGGTGATATGATTAAAAAAAAAATCGTTAAATGTATAGTCAACAAAACAAGTTCTAGATTTTAAAATTCAAAAGTTAATCACTGACTCATTGATTTTGTTAGAAATAAACGAATTTATTCGAATTACAAACTTTGCTTAACACACAAAAAACTCGTGAAATTTCACACTTCGATGCGAAATGTATTTTTGACCAATAAAAAACGAGGAAACATCTAAAAAAAAAAAAAATTCAAATGATCTTTAATTATCAGAAACAAATTATTTTTGCGGACTGTTTTCGCGATCCGACTCGAAGTTTGTTTGTCATTTAATAGAAAGGCCAGTATCACATCCGGGAGTGAATTCCCAAATGACCCTTTCGTCCAAAAACGAAATAAAAGACGGAGTAAGCTCGACCGTCGCCAGAGAGAAAAATTCTAGCGTAATTAACAGGTCCCTTGACAAACGTCAAGCGATCGTTATTATTATTATCTCTATTTTTCTCCCTTACCTCCTTATTCTCGCGGTTCACCCGTCTGCCTTTTCTTATATTTGATAACCGGACGGAACCCTTTAAGACTGAGCGTATAGTTCAAAGACACTCCTACTCAAAGACAACGCTCACACATACATACACACATACATTCCTGCCTACGTACTCATAAACTCATTCTTGCAAGGACTACTAGGAACATTCAACAACCTTGTATCAATCAATATACATTAGTGTTATTTGTAAAAACCTTAATTGTATTTATATGTATATAAATTGTTGTTTCTATTTACAATATGATATTTTTCGTTTTCCGTTTACTTACTTCTTTGCGGCTACAATTTCCAAGAATTTAAATGTAAAGTCAATAGTCATCTCCTATCTCACTAACTTTCATCTCTCATGCTCCTTTCTCCATCCACTCCACTCTCTTCAGTATTGTCAACCTTCTCTTACCCAGTTCCTGATGCCCCCTATAACCCAATAAAGGTCAACATGTTAAAATAATGGAACAGCTATTCTTACTTTGCGCTAGAATAAGACACTGCCTTGCTTGGGGTGAGATGATTAAAGAAAAAAAAAGTATTTTTAACACAATCCTTAGTTTATACATACTTGTTACAAACTGAATCTTTGCAAAGGATTTCACCAATAACAAATAATTTTTTACCCAGAACGCCAAGTGTGATTTTCGAAGTTCTTTTTCCGTTTGCTTTCCAAGTGACTTCGTTGATTATTGTGACTTTTATATCCTACTTTTACACACTTGTAGCATTTTAAATACTTAAAGGGACAGTTGTCTTCGTGATGTAACCTTCCACAACTGAAACATTAATTATTTTTCCCTTTTTCCACATTTTTCTTTGATTGTATATACGCGCGTTCTTTTTCTTCAATTTCTTTCATATCGAAACTCAATTTAGGATTCTCTGACATTCGTCCGATATTTCTCGTAGTGCTAGTTTTTGATTCTCTTCCAGTTTCGTTAGGATTCTAGCGCGTATCTCTGTGTCTTTTTTTGCTGCTAATTTTTGAACAAAAATTAATCCTCTAAACATATTAGGGTAGAGCTTGTTTAATTTGTATCTCTCACACTTCTTGTTAACGATTCTAGCATATGTGATAAAATCTTCGTCTTATTTTTGTCAGATTCATACTCTTCCAACGAGTTATGAATAACAAGATTTTCTCGCTAAAATATTTAGTCAGAATATTTACCATTTCTTCAAAGCAAATTCATTCTGTTTTTTGTTTTTTCGGCAGTACAAAATTACAATATTTTCATGTTCTCCTAACAAAAGTCTTTTTTTCCTCGTCTTCCCAGTCGCTGCATTCTTCTCTGTACATTTGCTCATATCTTCTGAAATAAACAAAAAGGTTAATTTCATCACCTAAAATGTATGTGAATTCCGCTATGGCATTTGCCACTACATGAAGAGTGAAAGAAATAGGAGAAATTTCCGTTTTCTTTTTAATTATTTCAGTTAAACATTTGCTGTTATTTCTGGTGTTCATACAGTTGCTGTTGTTGTTGCTGTAATTTTACCACTTGGGTAAATAATTCTTCCACATTTAAGAATATCTTTTTATTTTTCTTTACGCACAGCAAAGAAAAAATGCACCAATATGGTTTTAATTTCTTGTCATCACTATTATTATGTGCGTAAAAAAAACTATTTTTTCCTACTCCGTATAAGTTTCGATTCCTCGACGCCACTGTTATAACATGCTCTTGACGGTTATAATAATATGCGTCGACTGACACCAACTCAGAACCCTCAGTGAATTCTTTATTTAAGGTTTCTTGCCTAGTTCATTTGTGTTACCGGGGGTGGGGTATCTTGTTTACTCCACAATATATAAACTACCAATATATAAACAAACAATATTTATCTATCTATGAAACAAATAAATGCTTACAAACTCAAATATACCAATATACACCTCACCCTAACCAAGTAACTACTTAGAGACTCAAACGTAAAAACCAATATTTATATATATACTAAAAAGTAAATACTTTCAGACTCCAACAACCAACATTTACTTATCCCTGAACAAAGTAAATGATCCGAGGCTCAAATATAAACAACCACTATTTATCTATTCCCTATCAAATCAAAATGATCACAGGCTCAAATATAAACAACCAATATTTATCTATCCACGAACCAATTAAATGCATACAGACTCAAATATAAACGAATAATATATACTTAATCTTGAATCAAGTAAATAACCAACATTTATCTATCCCTCGACGGAGTAGTTACTTGTAGACTCAAATTATAAACAATCAATACACAAACATAATAATTATTTACAAATAATAATAATAAAAATAATAATAATAATTTTTCCAACATAAATAAACTAATAAAGGTCGACATGTTAAAATAATGAAACATCTATTCTCGGTTTGTGCTAGAATTAGTCACCACACATTTTAATCGACACCTGGTACAAAAGAGTATTTTACTAAGTTCATTTCTACGTGTAAATCTCTGGGTTAATCTAAGGGAAATTTGGCAACTGAAACCACATCGACAAACACGCGTCCCACCACGACCTTCGAAGGTCGTGGTCCCACACACTAATTCCCTGGTACAATGAAGGTGTTCGTTATGAAATTCACCTCTCCTCACGCATTGTGAAAGACAAAAAAAAAAAAAAAAAAACTCAGTTATCTGTTTATACAAAATTTCTACTTAAAGCAGCCGACGCAATTAATGTATATACTTATCTATATTACTTGATAAGTTAACATGCATATACGAAGACACCGAGCGATAGATAAAAAAATGATGATCAAGTATTATGCAATTTATCTTTTAAAATCAGAATTTTGTTTTTTAAATTTTCATAAAAGCTAACTAAACTATTATTTGTCTTACCCTACCTCTAACCGCGATGAACTTTGAAAGCACTGACCCCTACGCCCCCAGTCAATTCAAACGGCAACTTTTACGCCTAATTAGTTACTTTTTACGCGTATGAATTTCGGATTCTCACAGATATCATAGAGGTTGAGAGTCCTTTCTCTGGGGATCAAATTTCAGTTAGACCTACATTTTAAACTTTATTTGAAGTCTGTCGGGTATAGTAAAGAGATTAAAAATTACTGGCCTATTCGAGATGATTAAACGATTTGAACCTAACAATTTAGACAGTGAAGCTAATAGGTGGAAGAAAAAATTGACATTTACGGATATTTACTAAACTTACATTAGTTTGGAACAAGGCTGACATTGTTGAGCACTCAGTAAGATACGGATCCGCTATCAAGTGATAATTATCTACTAGACTAGCACTCAGGCCATAATTGCTGAGCACTTAATGAGAATCGTACCTTTGTGGTACAGTGGATATCGACTCGGAACGAGAAACCGGGGAGCCGAGTTCGAATTCCAGTTGAATCCATTGTATTCACTTACGCGCAAATACCCTTGGGAAAGGTATTAATCCGTCTCTTCCTTCCAGTTATGGGTTAAATAGCAGGATAGATTGAGTTCTATAGCCTTGGCCGGCAACCAGCCTACCGCAGAAAGCAATGGCAACCTACTGCGGGATAATATTCTGCCCAGTCAGTCATGTCTCTTTCGAGACATGATCGCCCAAACGTGTATCACGTATGGTACTTAACTAACTGACTGACCTGATATCAGGTGATGAGTAAGTGCGATTCTAACACGCTAAGCATTTCCTCATTGTAACAAAATCTTTCCGTTTATTTACAAAACTTAGTTTTGACAAGTGTCAAACACCCAGTGCGGATAGAACTAGCTATGTGAGAAATATGACAGTTTCTTACGGTACTGCACCTACATACATTATCCCCTCGATGTTGAGATTGTACAGCCCACATCCTCGCACCGCCATTAATTGTGAACCGAGAGTTGACCTTCTTCTAGACTGGCTGCCAACCACGACTCAAGAATCCAAGTTTTTTCTGCTGTTTAATCTATAGCTGCGATAGGGAGAGAAAAGATGAATTCATATATTTTCCAATGATTTTAGTGTGATTGTAATTCTAACGAACTCAACTGGAATTTGAACTCTGCTCGCCAAATTCTCACTACTTATACTCTTCTTTTTTATCATTTCATCCCTAGCAAGGCGCTACCGCCACTGATGCGCAAGAGGCTACATAAGAGAGTTTAAGTTTTAGGCAGGAGAGTGAGGAGAAAGACAAACCAGTTAAAAGGGGTGTCAGAGAAAAGGCAAGAGAAGGATGTGAACGCAGGAGTGAAGACAGTTGCGAAGGTAGAGAGAAAGGAAAAGAACAAGATACACGGGATGATATAGAAAGGGCTGGAATCAAGTGGTTAAGAGATGGGAATTGACTTTGCATTTAAATTCCTGGAGGTTGTAGCCGTCAGGAAAACAAGTACACGGAAGGGAGTTCCACAGTCGTGCAGTGCGAGAAAGAAGCTGACTGAGTAGAATTGTCGCCTGCATTTGGTTGATTTAACTGTAAAAATGTTGGATTTTGTTGCCAGTCTCGTTGCACGAGTAAATTCTTATGGAGGGAGCACCAGTGACTTAAGTTCGTTGGAGCATTAGCCATGAAAATATTTGTAGAAGGGACAGAAGTCGAGCTGCCAGGTCGGAATCCAATCACATTACAGATTCTCAAGATACACGTGGGGAGTCAAGTGGATAAGAGATGAGAATTATACATTGCCTTTAAATTTCTGGAGGTTGTAACTTTCAGGAAAGCAAGTATATGGAAGGGAGTTCCACAGGAGGGAAGTACGAGAAAAGAAGCTGTTGGAGTAGAATTGTCGGCTGCATTTGGTTGATCTAACTGTTAATGGGTGGGACCTTGTTGCCAGTCTGGTTGCACGGGTAAATTCTTGTGGTGGGGGCATCAGTGACTTAAGTTCGTCGGAGTAAAAACCATGAAAATATTTGTAGAATAGACAGAGGGAAACCACATCACGCCGGTGAAAAAGTGGCTGCAGTCGAACCCGAAACATAAATAATGATGTTTGAATTCGTACTATCAAAAGAGAAAAAAAATACCTACTAATTCAGCAGAGTGATTATATTTTTAGTATTAAAAAGATAAGAAAATTTAACTTATGATGAAATCAATTTCATATCTTTGTAATTCACAACACAAAGTTAAGACGTAAATCTCGCGAGAAAGTTAAGATAGATTCATGTCTTAACTTTATCGCTCACGTTGTTTTTAAAAGTTAAAACCTCATTTTTTAAAAATAAACTTTAAAGAAATAGTCTATATGAATTCCTAAAGGAATATTTTAATAGACATAAAATATAATTCTAACATTTCTTTAGAATTGTTTTATTCGTAAATAAAAAGAATATTTAAGGATTGAATTAATTTCATGTCTTCGTAATTCACAACACAATAAAAAGAAAATTGCGAAAATTTTTAAAAATAGAAACCTCATTAAAAAAAATAAAGAAATTTTCGATATAAATTTATAAAGGAACTAGCACTATAGCCAGTCGTTGCCCGTGTGTAATGAAAGCTTTGAAACTAATTCATGGTCCTGGACCTCAGATTCTTTGGACGTTGGCACGAAAGACTAAAAAGCAATAGTTGTTTCCTGTTAAAGCGAAACCGTAGACTGAAAGAAAAATGAATGGATGTAAGTCAAATTTTGATTTCCTGGTATCGATATCAAATAAATATTTTTCGTCGTAAACTGAATTTTGAAGGCTAAATAAGTCCTCTGAGTAAATGGTATCATGGCTGAGACTAAGAACTACAATTATACCTACTTAGAGCCAAACCCGAAGCAAAAACTAAAATAAAAGGGCTGAAAAAGTGATTTTGATCAGACCCGGTAGGATATCGAGGTATCGACTTCCAATATCGGAGTCAAATAAGTCATCCAAGGATAGAACTGCAGCCTTGAAACTTCTGAATATCGTTTTTTATGTCTTTGTCTATGAGTGTATGAAATTTGATTAAAATCGGACCACTACTTCTATAACTCGATTTTTTCTTTTACCGATTTTCGATATTTATTGGGGGTACCTGGACACAAAACCTAGCTAAGAACACTTGCAGACATTCATAGTATAACTGTGTAAACATTCAAGAAAATCTGTTCAGCCGTTTCGGAGTCTATACGTAACAGACACACACAGACACACAGACAAGGTTCTATTTATAAATAAGTTTAGATAGATATTTTTTATAGGCATAACAAATTATTCGGTGTCGGTGGTTATACTCCAAGACACTAGCATCAGGCATGCTGATGACGGACAGGAAAGTTTGTCTCTAGTGCTTAAAGGAGTGCAATTTCGTTGAGAAGGAATTAAAATTTACAAGCCATTTCCTGCACCAGTTAACCACTGATCGAAAGTTTGTTTTAAGAGCAACAGCCAGGCCTATTTTGTCAGCTCTTGCATATTTTCTAACGCAATCTTTTATTAATTGTGTGAAAAACGATCTTCTGTAAAAATTTACTTGAAACTAATTGGCATCAAATAACAAAAACACAACAGATTTTTGGTCCTGGGTATGACGGTAAACTGCATCCGGAAGCAAGGCCTCTGATTGGAAGGTTGTGAGGAGAATGGAACCAACTCTTAATTGTTGTTGTTCCCAGCTATGGGCAAATATTTAACCCCCAAATTGGGGTCAAAACACCATGAAAGTATAAAATTTATACATCAAAATAGACTTTTAAAGAAAAATATACATTTTTTAATTAAAAGTATTACCAACAATACATTTTTGAAGCAAAAAAAAATATTGCCATAAAACATTTTTGAAAGAAAAATTAATACCTGCAATACATTTTTGAATACAAAACTAGAAGAAAAAAATTTTCATCAAAATCTGACTAAACCTTCTCCCTATCAGTCGGTTAAGTGCCATACGTGATACACGCGTGGGCGATCATGTCTCGAAAGAGACATGACTGACTGGGCAGAAGATTATTCCGCAGTAAGTTGCCACTGCTTTCTGCGGTAGACTGGTTGCCGACCTACAGAACCCAATCTATCCTGTTATTTAACCCATAACTGGAAGGAAGAGACGGATTAATACCTTTCCCAAGGGTATTTGCGCGTAAGTGAATGCAAGGAATTCTACTGGAATTTGAACTCGGCTTCCCGATTTCTCCCTATGACCAAACATTAAAAAATACCCTAAAACACCACCTTTTTAGCATTAAATAACTCACGGAGGTGTTGATATGCCGTTAAACAAAACTCAAAACTCAAACAACAGATTTTGAACCCACACGTTATGCATATATGGGGTGGGAATTATTCACCACGATGTGATGTAATGGATAGCAAGCTTGAATCACTAGAAACAACTACGACTGAGTAGTGATTTCGACCCTCACTGGGTGTCGCATGCTTTCGGCTTAGTTTTTCATCTAAGATACGCTTAAAAATCGTTATATTTGGGCACTTCGACATGGTGTAATGGTTAGCAAGCTTGTCGTCCTAGATCAAATACGACCTTTTAGCGAGTTTGATACTAACTGGATGCTCCAAACTTTCGGTCTTGTGCCACATCTACGTTTATAAAATCACCATTCTACATCCAGGGTGCGACAAAAATACTTCCCACATACTGGTAAGACATTAGCGAGGTGAAGACACCATTCCCGCTAACGTCTTATCACTATGTAGGATGTATTTCTAGGAGGTATATGTGGGAGGTATTTCAGCCGCACAATGTATGATTGTTCCTGGGCGCCATTTTTGTTCAATTCGCACCGAATCACCTTTTAATTGGGATGAAAAATCTGAACAAGCATCGACTTGTGCACTATTTACCAAAGATTTCCTTTTCAACCTTCATTTCCGGCGAGTTACTCAGATCCATTTTGCGGCCTGAGACCATTAACTTATAATAAAATCATTTGATACAAAGTCCACACTTTGGCTTGAATCACCGGCCGAGGACCTTTTGGAGACTTTCATTCCGATTTGGGTGGTCAGTAGTTCTACAGTATCGATATCAAAAAGGTTAAATGGAGGAAAGACAAAGAAAGCTGATTGACAATAGATAGAATAAAAGAAAAACCAACAGGCCATAAACAATGGAGCTAAACTTAGGAAGAATTTGCGGGTGACTGGAAGGGAGAGAATTTTAACAGATGTAAAACTCTAATTAAGAAACACGCCCTTTCAATATAGTTCCTTATATTAGCAAACCATAATTTAAGAAAAATTTTTTTATCGATAAGCAACCAAAACCTACTCGCCTTTCATATCTATCTATCTATCTATCTATCTATCTATCTATCTATCTATCTATCTATCTATCTATCTATCTATCACGAACTTCTCTTCTATCTATCTATCTATCTATCTATCTATCTATCTATCTATCTATCTATCTATCATATCTATCTATCATACTGTCTTCTATCTATCTATCTATCTATCTATCTATCTATCTATCTATCTATCTATCATACTGTCTTCTATCTATCTATCTATCTATCTATCTATCTATCTATCTATATATATATATATATATATAATTTTTTCATTATCTATCACACAGTCTTCATATCTATCTATCTATCTATCTATCTATCTATCTATCTATCTGTCTGTCTGTCTGTCTGTCTATCTATCTATGCATAGATAGATAGATAGATAGATAGATAGATAGATAGATAGATAGATGTAAAAAGACTTAGATAGATAGATAGATAGATAGAGAGAGATAGATAGATATGAAGACTGTGTGATAGATAATGAAAAAATTATATATATATAGATAGATAGATAGATAGATAGATAGATAGATAGATACGAAGTAATAAGAAATAAATGATTATAATCACCTATTTCCCATGATATTTACTTTTTGATTAATTTCTCCTTTTCCGATTATCAACCCATTGCAGGTTATTTAAAGCCAGAAAACAATACTTTTGTAAATAATATATTAGTAACAAAAGTGTAATAATAGCTGATGGGAGGTGGATGCATACCATGCCCAGTGGGTATTTGCGCGTAAGTGAATATAACGAACTGGAATTGGAACTCTGGCCTGCAAATAACAATTTCAATCCATTATTCATTACACCACCTGCACATCCAAATTTACAGCTACTGGAATTTCCAAGCTGTCACCCATCCAAGTACTGACCAGAGGCGATGTTGCTTAACTTCTGTGATCGTACGGGAACTGGTTTTTAAACGTGATACAGTCGTATCTGATTAAAAATTTTCAAGTCTTTTCAAAGCGTAAACCTTTTAAGCAAGCATCGTGTATCAATATCTTCCATGTATATATATTTTACAAACAATTAATTTCAAGAAAATCAATTGTAATATTTAAAAAATTATGACATTTGAATAGAAATAACAAAAAACAAAAAAAAATACGAAGTGTATACTTAAATATAAGTAACTGCTAAAAATAGCGTTTAAAATGATAAATATTTCTCGGATAAATAAATAAAAAAATCCATTAATTCTTCAGAAATTGCTTGGTTTATGTTCGGAAACGTTCGAGAATCTGGGACGAGAAATATTTTCAATTTTTCTACATTTTTGAGCGATCGACACATTTGCAAGCAAAAGTTAATCATCGGTTTTAAAGATCTTGCAAAAATAAAATATATCTCTGTGACACGTTATTTTTGGAAAATTAGCAAATTTAAAGTTACATTAATCTGATTTGAAACAAATATTACTTGCTTATAGCATGAAATTTATAACAGAAGTATTTCGTACTCACTGATTTTTAAAGTAGGTGATGAAAGCCTGTCAGCAATCATTTAACAACTATGGTTATGTGCGGTTGTCCAGAATTAAAATAAATGTATGAAAAATTAAGTGAACGTTTCGTAGGTGGGACAACCCTTGAAACACGTGACCTTTTCATGATATGACACTTCTGACCTACCATAAAAATAAAAAACAGATATTTACACGCACAGAAAAAATATTTTTAAGTCAATAATTTTGAAAATCTTTATGACTGGAAGAAATGTTAAAAGATCTTTGAAATTTTGAAATTTTATAATTATTATAAATTTAAAAAAAGAAAGCAAATCTTGTAAAAATTCATTATTCATTAAATTTTTTCTCTCTTCAGGCTATGATCTCCTTAATATATATTTTTAATTAAAAGCAATTAAAAGTTTATCTAAAAGTGAAATTGATAGTTAACTCAATAATTTATGAAATGTTGTGGTATTTATTAATTTTTGTTTTAATATCTATTTTTCATATTGTTTTTAGGTACCTCCACAAATTGTGAATTTCAAAATTACATTTTTTAACAAAATTAAGAAACTAGAAATTATAATATAAAACTTACTTTAAATTTTGAAGGGATGATTTGCAAAGCCCGTTGAATGTTGATACGTAGAACATATGAAACGCTGAAGCGAGATGAAAGAATTATACCCTGCCGAAAATTTTTATGTAGTTGTTTTTATTCCTGTAAGGAGCGCAACCCTTGAAACACGTGACTTTTTTATGAAATATATCACGTTTGCCCCCCCCCCCCTGTACAAATAAAATACGGGTAATCAGCATGCATACAATTAAAATATTTTAATTATTTTAAAATTCATTGGCTAAATTATTTGTATTAAGCTTTTCAATTTTCGATTAGTAAATATAGTCGACACGCATTAATTTAACAACCCAGCGTTTACGATGAAGGAGAAAAATTTTATAAGATTTTTGAAACTTTATAAATTATTATAATAAAGTAATAAAAAGGAAAACAATTCTTGTAAAAAATTTATTATTCATTAACAATTTTTTTCCAGACTATGATATCCTTGATATATATTGTTTATAAAACCAATTTTTTAAGACTTGTATCACTAACACCTTTATTTTCTCCAAAACAGATTTTTATCATCTAAAAATATTTCTGGCTTTAAATAACATGTAGATAAACTGTGTAAAAAAAAAACAAACAAAAAAAACGAATCAATCAGTTGCTGATTATGATAATCTCATTCTTCTTAATTTTAATATATTTCCAGAACAAAATTATTTACACTTTATTTCTATTGCAACCTAGTCTAGATTAGTTAATTTAACGACATACCAACCAGTGTTGGATTAGTTAATATCGAATAAATTTCTTATGAAAAAAAAAACTACACTTAACAGATAGATAGACACAAAGGGACGTCTTTTCTTGTGAGGTCTAGCTCTGTGTAACCGTTTTCATATCATATACTGAACGAGTTCTAAAACAGAATATAGTTAACAGAATGTAGTCTACCATATTAAGAACACACAGTCTTGATAATGAAGGCTTGAAGGTACCTTAACAAAAACAGGACAAAATATGAATTTCGGATATTTCATCCACAATTTTGATTCGAATGTACAATATTCTTATTCAGAAATTAGACTGAATTTACCGAGGCATTTTATTATATATATATATATATATATATATATATATATATATATATATATATATATATATATATATATACAAACGGGTATAATTATTAGGCCACCTCAGTGTTTTAAAACAGGTTTGGGGGTTGGGTGCAGGGCTAACAACCCTGCCCCATAAAAAACGGTTTGTTACAAAAACAGCAACAAAAAGTTGCTGCCTTATGTACCATCTGGGTGTGATGGATAAATGATGATGATATGGTGGGCGACCCCCGCATATGAATAACAACAAACGTAAATTTATCTTAGCTGACGCGTTTCGTCCTCTGATGGACTTTATCAAGTCAATTCTATATATTTTATTTTGCAACAAGTATTGACGAATAGAAGTAAAATTTTGTTAGTTTTAAAATTTTAACAAATGAAAGAATGTCCATAAACAAGCGTCAGATTATCCAAAAGTCAAGGTAAATTATAGAGATGTAAGTTATTGTTATTGTTGAATTTTTTAATAATGTAATTATTATTTATTTTATTTTACCTTGAGAATTGAATTTATGTATTTATATATTTTGAATTATGGAAAGTTTTGAATTTAACTGTTTTCTTTTCATTTTAAAAGAGAATAATAGTTATGTTTATTGGCTTGCGAAGGGAGTATATTATTTTAAGAAAAGGTGCTATTTTCAAAATGCCGGGACGCCAATTTATATTTTGATAAGATTCGGTATCAGCATTCTGTATAATTTTCTGTTTAAATAAGTTTATTTCTCTTTTAATAAATGTGGCATTTGATAAATTGTTGTGTATAAGATCCTTTTTTGAGTTCATAGATCCTATTTTTTTTTTGTATTTCTGCCAGTTTCGCCAATATGGATTAGGGAACAGTTGTGACATTTATTTTATACATAGCTGCTTCAGTATCATTACTGTTATGGATATCTTTGTTCTGATCATATCCATTATAACTTTTCATGTAGTTGGAATTATTTTGATATTGTTAATATTGGATAAATTGTTTTGAATAGTAGATGTTAAGGAGTTAGTAGGCTCTATTATCGCCCGGTTCACACTCCACCCACGTCTATTGAACAGGTGAAAAAGCTCATCCATTGTTTCCTGTTTAGGATGCGGTTTCCGGTTTTTTCTTGTCACTTTTTTTTTTTCAATTGGAGTAGATAGACTAAACTATCGCCCGGTTCACACTCCACCCACGTCTATTGAACAGGTGAAGAGGCTCATCCCCTGTTTCCTGTTTAGGATGCGGTTTCCGGTTTTCTCTTTTCCAATTTTCTCACGTTTTTTTTTTCAATTGGAGTAGATAGACTAAACTATCGCACGGTTCACACTCCACCCTCGTCTATTGAACAGGTGAAGAGGTTCATCCCTTGTTTCCTGTTTAGGATGCGGTTTCCGGTTTTCTCTTTTCTCTTTTCCAATCTTTTCACACTTATGTAGCCCCCCTGCACATCAGTGGCGTTATCGCCTTGCTCGGGGTGATATGATTAAAATATATATATATATATATATATATATATATATATATATATTATTTTGTTTATCGACATTGTTATTGTTGTTAATGTTATTATCTTTGCTTCAGCTGTAGATTTTGTATGTCTTTCTCTTAGCGTTGCAGATAGAATAATAAAGATATTGTTTTTTTAAGATGATCAAATGATAAAATGAAGATATTGGTGTTTTTTAAAATATTTTTATATGTGTTTCTACTTTAGGTAAGTATTGGGGCTGCAGATTCATTTTTTTTTCTCGCATGCGCACGTCGATAGACGGAAGTGAAAACGGAACGTCTATATAAAATACGAAGTATCGACTATAATAAAGTTTAATATATATATATATATATATATATATATATATATATATATATATATTCTTTTATATATTCTTTTAATATATATATTCTTTTTTAATTTCTTTGCAAATCTATTTAAAAAGGAAAATTAGACAGATTTTTCTCCAGTTTCTGAAAGGATTTTTCTGTTGCTGAGGTGATGTGTTATCCCCCGTGGGGATTTTCATATTGAAATGATCATCCAACATCACTGAATTAATCCTTTTTTAATTTAATTTATATATATATATGTGTGTGTGTGTGTGTGTGTGTGTGTGTGTGTGTGTGTGTGTGCGCGCGCGCGCGTGTTTACGCATGTGTGTGCAAATTTCATTGACGAAAGTCACAAAGAAAGAAAAATTTTGCAAAGAGCAAAGAATTATACCAGTCTTCGGAACTTTGTCGTGTTAATTTTAACAGATGGGGGTCACAGGGGTCACCCTGATACAGCGCCCTGAGCTTGGGTTGGTCTTTGAGTTAGGGCCCTGTTGGAACATGCCCCAAAAGAACAACAAAGGTGTGGATTAACAAAAGAAAGCGTCAAAGGAAGTCTGGACTCGGCATCTGTAAATATTCGGTACTGCCAACTTCCGGCACTGACCCCTTGGCCCCGTTCGGAAATTTACCTAAACGTCGGTCTCGCAGATCTCCTGGGTGTTCAGACAATAGTTAGGGGCTGGAGAGACGAGCTTACACGCTTTTACATATTTCTTTCTGATTAGAAACAACGTTTTTCATTCTGAGGCGTCGACGAACTCTTGTCAAGTTTTGTTGATAGTTTGATTACTGCTTTCACAAGCGGAGAATCAAAATATCAGCTAAATGTTACCACCTGGAATGACCCAGTGGTTGACGGCTGGAACCGGACGTGGTAAACTGTAGAGTCGTTGTACATCCATAGCGCCCAGTTTCAACACCTATAAGAAGATATTTCTTTCTTGTTATTATGTACAGTACACTGCAAATTCAAAACTAACTAATCTGACACTCTAAATACACATTAATATTTAGACTTTTATTTTAAGATTGTTGCAGTCAAGCCAAAAAAAAGCATTGCAAATTCAAAACTAACTAATCTGACACTCTAAATACACGTTGTGGTACAGTGGATATCGGCTCGGAACGAGAAATCGGAGAGCCGAGTTCGAATTCCAGTTGAATTCATTGCATTCACTTACGCGTAAATACCCTTGGGAAAGGTATTAATCCGTTTCTTCCTTCTAGTTATGGGTTAAATAACAGGACAGATTGGGTTCTATAGCCTTGGCTGGCAACCAGTCTACCGTAGAAAGCAATGGCAACCTACTGCGGGATAATATTCTGCCCAGTCAGTCATGTCTCTTTCGAAGCATGATTGCCAAAGCGTGTTTCACGTATGGCACTTCACTGACTGTAGTCAAGCCAAAAAAAAAAAAAAAAGAGAAACATTGCAAATTCAAAACTAACTAATCTGACACTCTAAATACAGATTAATATTTAGACTTTTATGTAAAGATTGTTGCAGTCAAGCCAAAAAAAAAAAAGACTATATTTTCTGCATTCTCAGAATAAGTATGCTTGGAACATTTAACACTCACAGGACAGATTAAAAGCAAGAGGGAGAGAGGAAAATAATGCATAACCTACATAGAGAGCTTAAGTAAATGGATGGCGGAACAAGGTTTAGGGGAGATAACAGAAAACAAAATTTATTAAGAGCTACAAAGGTGAAGAAATTGTGGAGAGCCGTGATCGCTCTTATCCTGTTGGTGCACAGTACATTGAAGTAGAGGTTACTTGCATGCAAGCATTATCCACAATCATGTTATTTAATTCTACGTCTGGATATCGCTCTGAAATGTTTCGGCAATACTCAAGAAACAAGCCATCTGCAAGTTTCCTGAAAGAAAATAACTTATCTATATTCAATACATCAAGGTGGTTCTACAGAAGGATGCTGCGAATGTCATGGATTGAGCATGTGAGCAATGATGAGGTCTTGGAAATGATGGAAACGAAAAGGAAACTAATACTGAGCATCAGGAAGAGACAGCTGAAGTTCCTGGGACACGCATTGAGGAAGGAGGGCTTAGAGAATCTGATACTAACAGGTCAAATGCAGGAAAAAAGTGACAGGGGAAAGCAACGGATAACATATTTGAAGGACCTAATCAGGTG
Organism: Ascarosepion bandense; assembly: GCA_037127315.1. NCBI lineage: Eukaryota > Metazoa > Mollusca > Cephalopoda > Sepiida > Sepiidae > Ascarosepion > Ascarosepion bandense. The sequence continues at coordinate 620,500 of JBBBDQ010002143.1, forward strand.
GATGACGGAACGAGGATTGCATGGTGTAACAGGAGAAGGCGTGCTCAGAGCCACCGGAGATAGGGAAACGTGGAAAGCCATGATCGCCTACGTCCTGAAGGGATAGGGCACATAGAAGAAGAATATGCATTTACATAGATCATATTCACTGCAAGTGCATCTTTGACACAGCAGGCCTCATGGAAGAATGAAAGATAATGAAAAGTGATGTTATTAGATGTGATGCAGTCAGACTCTCATCCGTGGCTATATCGCAACACCTACAAACCTAGGGCATTGGTTTCTGCAAACACCGTCTGATTGAACATGTTTCTAGTGGCATTGAGTGGGTTGAGTCGGCTTCTTCTCTAGAAGTTTCGTGGCATATTTTTGCTTCATAAGTGATCCACAACAGCATGCGGTGTGAAGATTTTCCCGTAGTAGGTTGCCTGTTCTTACTCATAGAACTCATAGCTTGGAAAGAAGTGATGAATTCATGCCATTCCCAAGCAGGTAAGTAAATGTAATGAATTCGATTTTAATCCAGATCGGCTCTATGGTTCCTCAATTCAAGCCGCTATTAACCCACCGTGCCTCCTTGAACATGTTGGTATGTGGCACATCCTCTCCAGATAACGTCAGCAAGATGCGAACAAACATTTTGAGTTTTAACTTCGGACAACGGAATAAAAAAAAAGTACGTTTATTTGGAATTCCCTTCCGTATACTTGCTTCCCCGACAGTTACAATCTCCAAGAATTTAAAATGTAAGATCAATTGTCATCTATCTCTCTGACTCGCATCTTCTCACTCATGCTCTTTCCTCCGTCCACTCTATTCTCATCACCCCAGTATTCTCATCCTTCTCTTACCCACTTCCTGAAAACCCTTACAACTTATTCCGCTTTCTCATCACTTTCCTCCTATGTAACCCTCTGCACACCAGTGGCAGCAAAACTGTCTTGCTTAGGGTGAAACGATTTTTAAAATAATGAAAATTTCTACATTCGCAACTGTCTCGTTTCTTTCTACTTCAGCAAATGTCTTCAAACCTATGTTCACATCCTTCTCTTGCCCTTTCTCTGACACCCCCTGTTATTGGTTTTTCTTTCTCGTCACTCTCCTTCTCTTTAAACGTTTACTCTCCTATGTAGCCCCCTGCGTATCAGTGGCGGTACCACCTTGCCTGGGGAGAAACGATTAAAAAAAATGTTTATTAGGGAGTAAACATTTACACTAAAGTTTTAATTTTTCATGTTGATTTTATAACAAAGAAAAGGAAGAAAAAAAGCAAGAAAAAATATTCCTAGTCTTCTAATCAGCCATTTTTTTTTACCACACGCCCGGTTCATACTTCTCTCTGGTCTTTTGAACACGAGGTTCATCCCTTGTCTCCTGTTTAAAACTTGGTTTCCAGTACCTTCTATAGTCTATTTCAACTCTATACTCATAAGCATAATGTGGATGTGCATTGTGGTGCAGTGGATATCGGCTCGGCGCGACAAATCGGAAAACCGAGTTCGAATTCCAGTGAAAAATTTAATATTTCTTAAACCATACTGTTCACACTTCTAAAAAAATTATGAAACTCATTTTACATTTCTCGTGTTAAGCATCCAGCAATTATAAAACAAAACAAAAAAAAAACGATATATTACTTATGAGTGAGAAGTGTCACATCTAAGCTGCGCTTAGAAAATCACTGCAAAAGCGAATCTCGCTTGATAGAGAACTGTTTTCACCGAAAGCGTTCAATCGAACAGTTCACTTCACTGAACAATCAAAACGTCGGTAGACATGCAACCGGTTTAAAGTCAGTCCGGAAGTGCGTTGTGGTGCAGTGGATATCGACTTGGAACGCGACATCGGGGTGCCGAGTTGGAATTCCAGTTGCATTCCTTGCATTCACTTACGCACAAATAGAGTCAGTCAGTTAAGTGCTATACGTAATACACACTTGGATGATCAAACCTCAAAAGAGGCATGACTCACTGGACAGAAGATTATCCCGCAGTAGGTTACCATTACTTTCTGCAGTCGGTTGGTTGCCAGCCAAAGCTATAGAACCCAGTGTGTCCTGTTATTTAATCCATAACTAGAGGGAAGAGACGGATTATTACCTTTTTCAAGGGTATTTATATAGCGTGTCTATTCAGAACGTCGGCATCATGGCCCTCCACACCTTTCTGTTCCTTCCAGCTCCTAATAAGTTTGGTCTTTCTGTTATTGCACTCAAAACCCTGTTTTGCCATCCATTTGCTCAGACCACTCAAGTATATCACGCGCCGCTTTCTCCTGTCCCCTTTTCCCTCTAACCACTCTGTGAGTATCAGATTCTCCAAGCCCTCTTTCCTCATTCTTCTTTTTCTTCTTTTATGTGCCATGTTCCATCTCCCTGTCCCTGGTGGCTCTTAGCACGACTTCTCCTGTTGTACCATGCAACCCTCGTTTAGTCATCCACCTGATCAGGTCCTTCAAATATGTTATCCGCTGCTTTCCCCTGTCTCTTTTTCCTCTATCTGGTCTGTTAGTAACAGATTCTCCAATCCCTCTTTCCTCACTGCATGTCCCAGGAACTTTAGTTGTCTCTTCCTGATACTCAGTATTAATTTCCTTTTAGTCTTCATCCTTTTTAAAACCTTATCATTGCTCACATGCTCGGTCCATGATATCCGCAGCATCCTTCTGTAGAACCATATTTCAGCTGCTTAAAGTTTGTCCTTTGTCTTCGAAAATATTGTCCAACATTCACTGCCATCTCATTACGAGTCCCAAAAATTTCAATTGCCTCTTAAATATAAGTTTCCTTTTTGCTTCCATTCTCTCAAAAACCTCGTTGTTGTTTACATGTTCAGCTCAGCAACCTTCTGTCGAACCAGATTTCTGTCGCCTTGAGTGTCTTCTTCATCTTCGAGGAGATCGTTCAGCATTCTCTGGCATACCGGAAAAATATATATCATGTAGCAGTCCAGTACTCTTTTCATTGTTTCTAACGAAATTTTCTTGTCTTTCAGTACTCTGCTTAGGTTTTAAAATGCGTCTTTGGCCATCCCAATAAGTCTTCGGATCTCAATGTCGCACTTTCCGTCCTCTGTTAGAACACTTCCCATGTATTTAAATTTCTGCAACTGTTTGATTTTAATATCCCCGACTTGTAATTTGCATTTTAAGCTAGTTTTTTTTTTTGTGATGAACATGCATTCATTTTTCTTGTAGTTCTAGTTAGTGCTTTCTTCTTGCATTCTTTCACGACATTCTCTATTAGATTACGTAGTTTCCTTTCCGTGTCTGTTATCAGCACTATGTCATTTCAGTCAGTTGAGTGCCATACGTGATACACGCTTGGGCGATCATGTCTCGAAAGAGACATGACTGACTGGGCAGAAGATTATCCCGCAGTAGATTGTCATTGCTTCTTGCGGTCGACTGGTTGCCGTCCAAGGCTATAGAACCCAATCTGTCCTGCTATTTAACCCATAACTGGAAGGAATAGACAGATTAATACCTTTCCCAAGGGTATTTGCGCGTAAGTGAATGCAATGAATTCAGCTGGAATTCGAACTCGGCTCCCCGATTTCTCGTTCCGAGCCGATATCCAATGCACCACCACGCACATCCTCTCTCTCAATCTCTCTCTCTCTCTCTCTCTCTCTCTCTCTTTATATATATATATATATATATATATATATATATATATATATTAGTCATCCACATATAAGCCCGTTTCGCTGTATCACAGCTCATCAATGTGGCTAGACATATCCACTCGCCTCTGGCCGGGATCTCAACTCGACCGAATCGGTGTCAGTCGGAGTCTGTACTTCCTAAGCAATCGACGCATTTACATATCTCATATTGTTAAGACTGTAGCGCCAATGATGAATCCTAGTAGGATTTCTAGTTATCCAAGAACTGCCTTCTATCTTTGTACATACAGTACCGTGCAAAAGGTATTAAGACAAGAACTATTTTATCTTTTATGAGGCATCAAAATAAAGTTTAAAATCACCCCTGTCCTTATACTTTTGTGCACTACCGGTAGTTTAAGTTTAAAATCACCCCTGTCCTTATACTTTTGTGCACTACCGGTAGTTTAAGTTTAAAATCACCCCTGTCCTTATACTTTTGTGCACTACCGGTAGTTTAAGTTTAAAATCACCCCTGTCCTTATACTTTTGTGCACTACCGGTAGTTTAAGTTTAAAATCACCCCTGTCCTTATACTTTTGTGCACTACCGGTAGTTTAAGTTTAAAATCACCCCTCCCCGTCCTTATACTTTTGTGCACTACCGGTAGTTTAAGTTTAAAATCACCCCTGTCCTTATACTTTTGTGCACTACCGGTAGTTTAAGTTTAAAATCACCCCTGTCCTTATACTTTTGTGCACTACGTTTAAGTTTAAAATCACCGTATGCACCTAGTTTAAAAGTTTAAAATCACCCCTGTCCTAACACTCGCACACTACCGGTAGTGCACAAAAGTATAAGGACAGGGGTGATTTTAAACTTAAACTACCGGTAGTGCACAAAAGTATAAGGACAGGGGTGATTTTAAACTTAAACTACCGGTAGTGCACAAAAGTATAAGGACAGGGGTGATTTTAAACTTAAACTACCGGTAGTGCACAAAAGTATAAGGACAGGGGTGATTTTCCTAAAAACCTCACTGAAATTCAAATACAGAGTGAAAAGTCAAGTGAATTGCTAATAAATATTGATTATTTAAAATTAGGTGTAAAAGAAATGTATTAAAAAGAAGTTATATTTAATTTTTCTTATTTTCTATTAAACAAGTTATTTTGAAACTAATCATTATTTTATTATCCTTGGATATGACTGACTTTTTTCTTATTCCCCCCTCTCGAATTAATATATCTAATGTTATTTTGCAAGACACACTTTGGGAACAAATATAAGCTACTTGGCAGGAGATACCATTAGATACATTGAAGAAGCTTGTGATGTCAATGCCTGACAGAATGAAGGCTGTGATCAAAGCAAAAGGCTACTATACTAAATATTAAATTTATTTTGTAACAAGTATTTTTTCTTGTTAAAACATTTGTTGAGTAAATCAAATAGAATTACTTTAATTAAATTGTTTATTTTCTGTCAATATGCTTCCTAAAAGATAAAATAGTTCTTGTCCTAATACTTTTGCAACAGTATGTTGAACTCATTTCATGGTTATCTTTTTACCGAATATGTCAAAGGTACTGAGAAAATCTAACAGATATTTGTGGCGTACTTTGTCGAATGCCTTTGCGCAGTGTATAAAACACAAACACACGTCTTTCTGCATTTATATTGCTCTTTCTGATAAGATTCTGAGCATGACTATTGCGTTCCTTGTTCCGGTATCTCTGACGAACCCGCAATGTTCTTGTTCTGTCTCTGGTCTGCTCCAGCTGTGCGCTCTATTTATCAACATTCAGATGATGAATTTTATAATGTGCCTCATTACGCTGATTGTTCGGTGGAGTTCACCTTCGTTTGTGCATGGTTTCCTAGGCAGTCGTATGAAAATAAATCTGCTTTGGTCTTCTGTTATATCACCACTATTGTAGATTTCATTTATTATTTTTGTAATCTTTTCTATGCAGAAATCGTCTAGGGCTGTCAACAACTCTATTACAGTTCGCTCTGGCCCTGCCACCTTGTTCTTGTTCAATCTGGCCAGTGTAACTTCCACTTCGGCTTTTAATATTTCCAGCCCGTCGGTATTTCTGTGTAATGCCGGTTTGTTCTCTTTCGTCATGTTATGTTATTATTAAGATGAATGACCAAAGTATTTTTTAATTATTTTTTGAAATTTTTGATCCTTTCTAAAACGTTCGAAATTTTTATTAAAATCTTTTGTTTTGTGGCTAACATTTAACATTGACTTTTTATGTGCTTGTTTTCCGTTAAAAACATTTATTTGGAAATTCTTGTAAAAATTAAATAATTGTCCACATTTAATGAACTTTTCAGAGCTTATTCACAAATGAATGAAATTGTTTTTGACATGTTCTTTTTAGAAAACTTTTGTAAAACAATTTTTTAAAAGTATGTTACCCCTACTTACTAAATTTCATGAAATTTCGCACAGAACCTTCTTATTTATTGAAATTATATTTTTTGGAGATTGTAAATCACTTACTTTTTTTTCAAATTTGTACTGTTTAACTGAAAATCTGCTCTGAGTTGAAAAATAATGAAGCCAATAAAACTATGACATTACTTAATTAGAAAACTTTTAATTGGTTTTGTAAATAAGTAGTATTGAGGACATTACTGTCTGAAGAAATAAAATTTTTCTGATGAATAATGAATGTTTACAAGAATTGTTTCATTTTTTTTTTTTACATTTTAATTATAATAATTAATAATAGTTTAAAACCGTGTAAAATTTTGTATTGGAGTATTTATTGGATGTGATTTAGTAGCTAAGTGGAAGCAAAATTTAGGGTCCAAAATTGCAAAGATTAATAAACGTTAGTTACGCTATGTATTTTCAAAATTATTTTTTATTTTTTATCTTTTACCTTATCTTCATGTATGGGAGACTGAAATTACCATTATTATGAAAAGGTTACGTAATTTAAGAGTTTTTTCCCTTCACTTAGATATATGAAAATTGTCGTTTATGAATATGCGTAGCAGTCGTCATCACTTCGTCATTCAACAGTCCGTCAAACGTTCGATCAGGGGGACAAAACCAATCGTTAATAATTTGTTGTATATTACTTTTTTATGCTAAGTAATATTTCTTTAAAATCAGATTACTTTAACTTTCAATTTTCTAATTTTACTGTCAGAAATCTTTTGAAATCTTTTTAAAATCGATGAATTTTTGTTTGTTTACAAATTTTTTAAAATTAAGAAAATGGCTGCTTTTAAGAAAATTTTAAGAAATCGAAATTAAATGTGACACTCCAATCTATATAATTTATATCTGAAATACACCAGAATATTTTAATTAATGGAAATAACAAACTTCATCATTAAGCTTTTAAGTAAATCTAAAATGAAATCTTCAAGAATGCTTTTTCATTTTAAAATTTCATTTTAATCTTAGGTATTAGAAATTCATGCCAAAATATTGGAGGTAGCTATATAAAACGATTAAAATATCATTTTTTTAAATTAAAATAAATAAATAAAACTTTGGTATGAACAGATTATTTTTTTAAGTATATAATACGTAAATTATATAATTGAATTATATAATTTTTTTACGTCTGTTTTGGATAAGAACAAATATTCAAATTAATTAAATCTCCCGTTATTTTTATTCGTTTTAAGTATTTAAAGAATAAAGTCAAACATTAACTAGCATTTCTACACGAATGAAGATTTCAGTGATAAATTTGTGAGAAAAAAAGTATTCATTATCGTAAATAAATAATCAACAATCGAAATACCGGTTATAAAATTTTAAATGATACAAAATTTATAAAAGTGCTATCTTTAATTTTTTTCGTTTTTTTTTTTGTTGTGGGGATTGTTATTTGAGAGATGAAGGGAATATTCGATTTAACGCTTTCGGTAAAGACAGTTTTCGGGCCATTAAATTCGCTGTTTTGATTGCCGTTCAAATTTAACAATTAAAAAAAAAACTTACCTGAAAATTCGCTGTAATAACTTTTGCCTGTTTGAAGGCAAAAGTTAATTACTTACAAAAAGAAATTCAGTTTTCATTTTCTAATTATATATACACACATATCTCGGTATTAAGGACTCCCATTAACGCATACCGGAAGCTACAGGCAAAATCTGGAGCAACCGACTCAGTTTGTCAATCCCGCTCGCTACGGAGTTGTGGCAACATGGAATACAAGCCGCTCCTTCACGAGCCGACCGCTAGTTGACGAGCCTTCATTTTGTTGACATTAGTGTAACCACACGCGTCGTATTAATATTAGTCAATTGCCATGACGTCTTTGGAGAAATAGTGGGTTGCTTTCCCGATGCTATCTCCGTATTTAATTTTCGGAAGGCATCTATTGCTATTCCATTGTGCCTTTGGATTTTTTTAATCATTTCACCCCAAGCAAAGCATTTCACTGCCACTATTGTGCAGGGGGTTACATAGGGGAAAGTGATGAGAAAGAGTGGTTAGTTATAGAAAATGTCGGAAGCAGGGTGGTAGATGGATGAGTATACCGAGAATGGGGGTTGGGTAGATGGGTAGAGTGTTTGAGGGAATGGATGCGAGTTAGTGTGTTAGGAGGTGTCTATTGACCTTACATTTAAATTCGTGGAGATTGTAGCTGTCGGGAAAGTAAGTATATGGAAGGGAATTCCACAGGCGGGAAGTGCGTGAAAAGAAGCCGTTAGAGTAGAAATTGCGGTTACATTTTTATATTTTCTGTGCCACAATTTTCGTCGACCTTTACTACACTCTCTAAGTTTACGTAAAAGTTTCAGCGTTATATTTTCAGACTTCATACTCAGTTGAAAGCCGGTTTTATATTTTTGCACACAAAAGTAACGTAAACTTGTCTTGCAAATCAGAAACGGCGTAATGAGTTCAAATTCTGACTACGTCTGTTTTGTTCATTTTACACTAATGTCATTGGAAGAGGCATGAATCGATCTCCCTCTAGCTATAGGCAAGAGAAAATGATGGACTAGACTAGACTATCTTGCCTTGGTGACAATCAGACAAGAAGGGCAACTCTACATCCTAACTTTCGTGCGTAATATAACCCAGCAACCAGTCTTTGTGATGGAAAACACTGAATTTAAAACTGGCTTGAAGAATGATTGGGTCCGTCAGTCTTGCCTTTGAAAAACTCGCAGCTGCTACCGCTCCACTACATATGGATCTTTTACGACCCAAATGCTTTGTGTGATTGGTGCTCTCCTAATGGGCAGTACAAATGAAGAAGGACTTGTATCTATGTTTTACCGATTATGCAAAGTCGTTACGCCACAAAGAATTGATGGGGATGCTCAGCAGCCTCGACATATTTGGGAAAGACCTACGAGTAATCAAGAATCTCTACTGGCAGCAAACCGCCTGCATACGGACAGGTAACAAATTCAGAAGATATAGAAAGATAGAAATGGGCGTAAGACAAGTATGTGTCTTTTCACCGGATCTATTCAACTCAGCGAGACTATTCTGAGGAACCTAGAAATTATTTCAGGATTTGTCATCGGCCACAATTTAAACAACATAAGGTACGCAGATGATACAGTGCTAATAGCAGACACGGAAAGGAAACTACAAGACATCCTACAGAAGGTAGCTGAAGAGAGTGACAAAAAAGGACTACTAATAAACTGCATGAAAACCGAATGCATGGTCATCAGCAAAAAGGGCAGCCAAAAATGTCAAATAAAGGTGGGGGATACGAAAATCAAGCAGGCACAAAAATTTAAATACCTGGTAAGTTTTCTAACAGAAGACGGAAAGGGTAACACAGAGATCCGAAGGCGAATTGGCATGGCGAAAGAAGCATTCCAGAAGTTGAGTAAAGTATTAAGAAACAGGACAATTTCGCTAGAAACAAAGAAGAGAGTACTGGATTGATATGTGATGCCAGTTCTTCAATATGGCACCGAATGCTGGACAATATCATCAAAGATGAAGGAAAAATTTGAAGCAACTGAAATGTGATGCTGCGGATATCATGGGTCGAGCATGTGAGCAATGATGAGGTTTTGGAAAGGATGGAAACGAAAAGGAAATTAATACTGAGCATCAGGAAGAGGCAGCTAAAGTTCATGGGACATGCAATGAGGAAGGAGGGTTTGGAGAACCTGATACTAACAGGCCAGATAGAGGGGGAAAAAGATAGGAGAAAGCACGGATAACCTATTTGAAGGATCTGATCAGGTGGATGACGGAACGAGGGTTGCGGGGTGTAACAGGAGAAATAGGAATAGGAAGATGTGGAAAGCCATGTTCGCCTATGTCCTGAAAGGACAGGGCATATAGAAGAAGAATTATCAAATTACAATTCGAGTGTCTACGCTTTGTACGGCACTATGGAAAATTTTTAAAGTGCCGTGGGCGTTCCTATCTAGCAAATCAGCATTCGAAGCCCTAGAGTTTTTCTAAATTTCAACTTAATTTTGATATTAGTCTGAAATAACCACTTCACCCAGAAGTCATATTTCTAATAACCACTCTTAATATTTATTTAACTAGGGCAGAGCATAGAGAGATATTTTGGCACGAAGACTGTGTTACGCCAATCTTCCAAATACAAAAGAAGTACCTATCTACATGCCTGGGCGCAGCAAAATATTCCGAAACACTATTTAACTGCCTTAGTCTGCCTTTTTTTTTTCTGAGATGAGGTATCGTAACTATTTTACGATGTTTATTTATTGTCATATTCACGAGTTACTAAAAGGAATTAACTGAGATATCCAGAAAAAGGCAGGGCACGTGAAACTAGAACAATCTACACCGGTGGACGAAATAGTGTTCCAATGTATATCTCCTGAAGAAAGCCGGAACGTATAACGGCCGAAACGTCGTGAATATCATAATAAAGATGAAGACGACACAAGATTGTGTCGCACCGAGCATCTATGTATAAAAAAATGTATCAATCTGCCTACATTGAAATCTTCCATTTTATTAAACCATGCCGTGAATTTTTAAAGAAAAGAAGCACTTGTAGCATTTGGCCTTGTCAGTAAGTCAGTTAATTGATACAAGCTTGGGCAATCATGTCTCGAAGTGACATGACTGACTGGGCCGAATATTTTCCCGTAGTAGGTTGCTATTACAAAACAAAGGCTACAGAACCCAATTTGTCCTGCCATTTAATCCATAGTTGGAGGAAGAAGAGATGAATATCTTTCCAAAGGATATTTGCGCATAAGTGAATGCAAGTAATTTAACTGGAATTCGATCTCGGCTCTCCAAGTTTTGTTTCTAGTCAATACCCTTTGCACTACAACGCGCATCCAATTTAGCCGTGTGCTGTACCCCCCCCCCCCCCCCAAAAAAAAAAAAAAAAGTAACTTGGTAAAAATCCAATTACTTGATAGTACAGCCGGTTGTTGAAATGAGGCAGATTTCTAGTCAAACTCTGACCTTCCGTTGACAAACACCGACCCATGTGTTCAGGTTTTTCCATTGTCAGATAAAGGGCCGATGCGTACTATTCTCGAATCTGAAGGTTCCGGGCAGTGCTTTGTGACCCTTGCTATCTTACCAACATTTGCTTTTTTTTTAACTTATCTAAGTTTTCTACTATTTATATACGTTACAAATTAAACTAAACACAACTGAAAAGCTTTTGCAGAGTCTGACGTCATTCTGGAGTCTTATGTTTCATCCAAATCTGTGAATTTGTTTTCTTCATGCGAAATCTGGAAAAAAATATATAAATTTCACTATTTTTTTATGTTAAAATTACTCAAATTTTATCAAGAAAATATCATGTTGATGCTAAAAATTGTCGCAAAACTGTCGTTTTATTTAAGATCGAATGATCTATTATGACATATCTCTAAATTGTATTTAGATACATTGCATTTATTTTCAATTTATCTAGTTCACCTGCATTGCGTATGGAATATTACTACACGTAATTACGTTAAAATAACATTTGTATTTTATAAGAATACTAACTTATCAAAATTGAGGTGTGGTAGTGTTGGGTGGGTATCATAGATTCGGAGCAGGGAACGAGAACTTTCCACCGGCCCTGGTTGGATAACACAATTAACAATACGTAATCTATCCACATGAACAGCAAAAACAGAGAAGCATTAAACTTTTCCATCTGTTTATTTATTAATAGATGTCTTGTTCTTTCGGTATTTTTTGCTGAGGAAATCAAAGTTTCTACGAAGAAAATCAGTTCGTTTAACTTTTACCTACATGTACGTCTAATTCTATATCTCATTTCTTCGCATGGGTATCAGCGGCTAGATGACGTGGACATTTACAGCCCAGACAGGTCCAAAAGTTATCATTTCAACACGGCAGTAGATGAATCTAAACTTATTTATAAATGGAACTTTGTCTGTGTGTGTGTGTGTATGTGTGTTTGTGTTTGTCTGTGTGTGTGTGTGTGTGTGTGTGTGTGTCCATTACCTATAGACTCCGAAACGGCTAAACCGATTTTCTTGAAAATTTACACAGTTGTACTATAAGCGTTTGTGAGTGTTCTTAGCTTGGTTTTGTGTCGAGGTGACTCCGATAAATATCGAAAATCGATAATCGAAAAAATCGGGTTATAGAAGGAGTGGTCCGATTTTAATCAAATTTGATACACTCATAGACAAAGACATAAACGATATTCAGAAGTTTCAAGGTTGCAGTTCTTACAATAGTGCAGAAAATCGATAATATATATATATATATATATATATATATATATATATAAGGCAAGATGCTTGTGTGCGTGTCTGTTTATCTGCCTATATGTCTGTATATTTTTCATCCCTTTTATTTTAGTTTTTGCTTCGGGTTTCGCTCAAAGTAGGTATAATTTTAGTTTTTAGTCTCAGTCATGATACTATTTACTCAGAGGACTTATCGAGCCCTCAAAATTCAGTTTACGACGAAAAAGACTTACTTGATATCGATACCAGGAAATCAAAATTTGACTTACATCCTTTCATTTTTCTTTCAGTCTTCGGTTTCGCTTTAACTGGAAACAACTATTGTTTTTTAGTCTTTCGTGCCAACGTCTAAAGAGTCTAAGCTTCAGGTCTATGGATTAGTTTTAAAGCTTTCATTACACCCGAGCAACGGCGGGCTATACTGCTAGCATATTCATAAGTGAATCTAGGCCACTTTCAAGCCTCACCACCAATTCAGTTCTGAATCAAATTTTAAACAGCTTTCAGAGTTAGATAGGACACCTCCTGAGCTACATAAAAAAACAAAACATTTTGAATTTTGCTTCAGTAGAAAAAAGCTACCTCAAAATATGTGAAGTCCGAAAAAGGAGACTAACTAAAACAAGTGAGTGAAAAACGCTTCTAATAATAAATCTTCTTCTTTATAACATTTTTTTTTGTTTAATATTTTTGCATGCGGTTTTAAACACTTGAATTCTGATGATATCTTTTATCTTTTTTGTCAATCAAACTTTGCTTATCACTTATCATTTTATCTGAATTGATTATCCGAATTAATTATAAATAATCATTTTTTATTGTTTTTTTAATCAATTGCATATAATTTTTTTTCTTTCTAATATTTTTGAATGCAGTTTTCAGTATTAAATTTATATTAAATTAATAGCAATACCTGGAAAAATCAAGGATTACGTAGAAAAATGCACGCATGAAAAGTAATATTCGTAAGAATATATTAAACCTGGAAAAGAACAGGACAAGTTATTAAACCTGGAAAAGTAAAGGACAAGATATTCTAGTGAAGTAAAAAAAAGAAATTTTTACTTAAAATATTGCAGCTAAAAATAAAATTTGAATGTAATATTTTAAGTAAGAAATGTGGCCGAGTTTTCAAGCCACTTGGTGTGGTGGGCGTTAAAATCACCAAATACAAATATATGGGCAGATGGGTGAGAAAAAATGGCCCTGTCGATATTAGTAGAGATGCAATCAAGTACCGTACAGTCAGAGGAGGAGGGGGAGCGGTAGAGGAAGAAGAGATAGCTAACCGAGGTTAGAAGTGAGAGACGGAAGCACATGAAGGAATGATCCAGGGATTCAAGAGATGTGACCCTGGCTAGGGGGAGTTGTTCGCTGACATATACACCAAGCCCATGCATATGGACATTGGAGTCCTTCCTGAAGAGGGGAAGGTAATCAGGAACGTACAGCTCCGAAGAGGGGATAGAAGGGTTATGGTTAGTCTCACATATAGCTAAGATATCGGGTGAGTTAGTTAAAAGGAATGATTATACACTATTAAAGTTACTACGAATACCTCGTATGTTTGTGAAGGTAACGCAGATAGGTTTGGGCGATTTATGACTAGCTGGTTTAGTCTTGCTCTTTTGTTTGTTTAATTTCATGCTGGTTATAGTTGTGGATAATGAGAGGTCTAGAGTAGGGTCAGATGGTCGTTAATTGCAGCATGTGAAGGATGATGAATGACGCCGCCTGCAGTATAATGTGGCCTCGGGGTTGCCCATCGGAAATTCATGCAGGGACGCCCGTCCATGCGCGAAATGGCACTCCAGGAACCCCGATATTATTCAACTGTTGATCAGAGCAGTCTCTCAAGACGCTACGCAAGAGTTCGGGCTCCTAACTACCAGTCGGAAGCATCAACCAGGAAACTGCCAACGCGGTACCCTCAGAATGAAGAGACGTTGCCACCATACTCACCAACTGCAAAAAGCTTCCAGCCGAACCGACATAAAGACCGAAAAAGAGAGAGATCAACCGGAAACCCCTTTCCTAAACAAGAAACAAGGCGATCACCTCTACTCCTGTCCAAAAGAAGAGGGTGGAGTGTGAGACCGGGCGATAGTAGGTACTATCATATAATCAAAATATTCTTCTGTCGCTTATATTCTAGATATATAGCTATTTAATAAAATAGCATTAGACTAAGGTCACAATTGTTAGACACCCGTTGATTGGTTTATTCGGTTTGGAGATAATATTGGTTTTAGTGATACAAATTTTGGATATGCCTTCAGTGGTATAATAAATATCGGTTGCAAATTCCAGTCGAATTCATTGCATTCACTTACGCACAAATACCCTTGGGAAATGTCTTAATACATCTCTTCTCCCTCCAGCTATGTGTTGAATATCAGGAAAGACTGGATTCTATAGGTTGACAACCAGTCTACCGCAGAAAGTAATCGTGGATTACTGCGGTAAAACCTTCCTAGTCAGTCATGTCTCTTTCGAGACATGATCGCCCAAGCGTGTATCAAGTATGGGAATTAACCTAACTGATACAAGTCTTACTAATGAACACACAGCTAGATGGTGGATTCATGCCTTTCGCAAGGGCATTTGCACATATGGAAATATAACGAACCCAACTAAAATAAGAACCCGGCTCTCCGATTAACAATTTCGAGCCATTATTCATTACACCACCCGCACATTCAAGCTTACAGCAACTAGTATTCTCAATCAGCCACTCATCTAGGTAAAAAACAAAATTCAACACTTGATTTCCACAGGTCAGACACCAATTATCAATATTGGACACGTCTTCAATTAGACGTGTCACTTATCAAACCAAAGTGCTATAAAAAACATTTATTAACCCAATAGAAATATAGCCCGGCATTACTCAGATGTAATGAAAGCTTTAAAACTAATCCATGGTCCTGGAGCTCAGACTCTTTGGACGTTGGCACGAAAGACTAAAAAGCAATAGTTGTTTCCAGTTAAAGCAAAACCGTAGACTGAAAAAAAATGAATGGATGTAAGTCAAATTTTGATTTCCTGGTATCGATATCAAATAAGTTTTTTTCGTCGTAAACTGAATTTTGAAGGCTAAATAAGTCCTCTGAGTAAATGGTATCTTGGCTGAGACTAAGAACTACAATTATGCCTACTTAGAGCCAAACCCGAAGCAAAAACTAAAATAAAAGGGCTAAAAAAATACAGACATACAGACAGATAAACAGACACACACACACAAACATCTTGCCTTTAATATATATATATATATATATAATCGATTTTCTGCACTATTGTAAGAACTGCAACCTTGAAACTTCTGAATATCGTTTCTTATGTCTTTGTCTATGAGTGTATCAAATTTGATTAACATCGGACCACTCCTTCTATAACCCGATTTTTTCGATTATCGATTTTCGATATTTATCTGGGGTACCGCGACACAAGACCTAGCTAAGAATACTTGCAGACATGTAAATTCTCAAGAAAATTGGTTCAGCCGTTTCGGAGTCTATAGGTAACGGATACACACACACAGACACGCACACAGAGACAAAGTTTCATTTATAAATCAGTTTAGATAATTTACAAGAACCCATAACGCAAATTATGATCGAAAACACAAGAATTCTATATAAATCACAATATCAGAAACATCTCGCTATTCGATCGGCCCTATATATATATATATCAAGCATTTCTCTACTGCCATCAACCTTACATTGTATAATAGTAGAAACATATCTGAAAAAAAATACTTAACAAATAAAACGGGTGTAACATTTTTATAATTTTTTCCATCCCTCTTTTTTAACCACTTGACTCCAGTTCTTTCTCCATCACCCTGTATATCTTTTCCTTTCTCTCTACCTTTGCAACTGTCGTCCCACCTTTATTCTCATCCTTCTCTTGCTCCTTTCTCTGACACGCCTTGTAACTGGTTCGTCTTTCTTTTTACTCTCCTCCTATTTAATCTTTTACTCTTATGTAGCCCCCTGCGCATCAGTGGCGTTATCGCCATGCTTGGGGGTGAAACGATTAAAAAAAAATACCGAAAAATCCTAAAAAAAAAACTTTTCAGAGCAATCTAATATTTTATTGAATTTTTGGTATTTGGGCTTTTAATTTACTATAGTTACAGTTTTTATTTTCCATTAATTTCTTATATGCATGTTCAAATTAGAAATATCAGCCGATTATGCTACCAAGATTTTAACCTCTCGGCATCGTCTGCGATTACATATTAATTAATCCGAATATTTAAAAAATCTACATGTTAATTTTTTCTTTAAATTCAAATTGAACATAACTGTTTGCTAGATTAATTTGACTATAACCAATAACTGTTTCATAATCATAAATCAAAACGTGTATCACGTATGGCAATTAACTGAACTGATACAAATCTTAATAATGAATACACAGCTAGGAGGTGGAGTCATGGCTTTTGCAAGGGTATTTGCGTATATAGAAATATAATGATCCCAACTGAAATAAGAACCCGGCTCTCCGATTAACAATTTCGAGCCATTATTCATTACACCACCCGTACATCCAAACTAGTATTCTCAATCGGCCACCCATCTAGGTACTGACTAGGCTCGACGTTTCTTAACTTAGGTGATCTTACTGGAACTGTTTGAATGCTATATGTCCCCAATACGATGCTTACTGAGAATGAAACTGACAGTCGGGATGGGAGATTAAGCCATCTTTCATTTTCGCAAAATCCTTCTCGTAGCAAGATAGACAGTACTCTCTAGCCTTGTGTGTTGGCTAGTCTAGGAGAAGGACGACACTGAATTCAACACCTCCAGAACCTTTCTTATTCTATTTGGATGTTGAACGAGAGAAGAGGGTTTAGTGGATATGAAACTTATGGGATATATTGAGGGCAAGAGAGACAGAGAGTACCAGCGAGTAACCGACCAAAATAAGCTTATAAATGGATGGTATAACAAGGACTAGAAGGGATGACGAAAAGACAAAATTTACTATGAGCTATACTATAGCAAATTTTGAACAGCTTCATCACAAAGAAACTCGAAAAGACAGAGATGTTGTTCTACAGAAGCGTGTTGAGTATACCATCGACTAAGCAACGAATTAGATTTTAATGAAAATGGGGACTTGAAGGTTGCCTATACTTTAAATAAGAAATAGATAGTTGACGTTTGAGGAAAGAAGCCTTGGAGAATGTAAGACTTACAGGATATGCTGATGAAAGGAAGAGCAGAGGAAAGCAGTTATGTTTGTACGAGGGGATAAGGAGAGCGGAGATAAAGAGCATACGTCAAACGTTGCTTAAAGCAACAAAGCAAAGAAAGCTGTGGAGAGCCATGATTCTAAAAAAGAAGTAATATTAATTTAATTAAGTTAGAATTTAAGCGAAAGGATCGAACATAATTTTTTTTCTAAGTAAAGAAAAAATGAAGAAATACGAAAGAAAATTTAAAGAAATAAAAAGAGAGAGGTGCCATAAACGGTAGACATTCAGTTGAGTGCCGTACGTAATACACGCTTGGGCGATCATGTCTCAAAAGAGACATGACTAACTGGGCAGAAGATTATCTCGCAGTAAGTTGCCATTACTTACTGCGGTAGACTGGTTGCCAGCCAAGGATATAGAACCCAACCTGTCCTGTTATTTACCGGAGGGAAAAGACGGAGTAATACCTTTCCCAAGGGTATTTGCGCATAAGTGAATGCAAAGAATTCAACTGGAATTTGAACTCGGCTCCCCGATTTCTCGTTCCCAGCCGATATTCGCTGCACTCCAACGCACATTTGTAGTAAACATTAAAAGGCGTAAAGGGTAAGACTGTGAGGAAGTTGGCTAAAATTGTGTCGTGTGGGGTGAATATGATGGTGATCGGTGGAAAGAGGTGACGGGTGCCGGCGGCTCGAAAGATAGAACCAAGAACAACAAATAAGAACCACCAACGAAATCAAACGTTTTTACAAACACAAAGAACAGTGGTCATTGGTCAATTAATAGAATCCAGCCTGTCCATTGTCCGGCTGAATCGGAATTTGTATTGTGTGTCAGTCAAACCTAGAGAAGAGAAGTTGACCTTAAACCCGAAGCTGGTTCAAACGGAAGTAGGGAAGAAACCAGATCAGCTTGATCTGAGAATTCAGACGTTTAACGATTCTCTGAAAATTGCCGCAGGAACTCTCTCTAATGGAATAATCTGGCCAGTGGTTCCCAGTTCAGAGCCCACACCCTTTTCAAAAATCTTAATTTGAGTGATCGGGTATTGTACAGACATATATATATATATATATATATATATATATATATATATATATATATATTTAAAGTAAGCGGAAATAGGAAAGTCTTTGTGAATATCACTCTCTTACTTGTTCACTCACTCTGGAGTTTTTTTCGAATATACACACAATCACACATACGCACACAAAACGGACACACAATCACACACACAAAACGCACATTCACTCGTGTAATAAGTGTTTCTACATAGCCACACACGCATACACTATTACACGCTTTACCGTCCAAAATATACTTCACTTATATATTTAAAAATATCCATTGTTTTAATATAACTGATACATAAATTAACATGCACATACATAAGCAGGTAAACATGTTACGGAAATTAACGAAGATTAACGAAACTTGGTTATAAACAACCGACAATTTGAAATGATTTGTTTGAACATTATATTTGATCGATACTAATATTTAACAGATATTATGTTTTTAATTAAACAGTATTATATATTTATATCTACCTGCCTGATTATTTACGATAAATTTTTATTACAAAAATGTAATAAAAATTTATTATTAATTAAAAATTAATTACGGTAGATATAAATATATAATACTGTTTAATTAAAAACAGAATATCTACTTAAATATGAGCATCGACCAAAAATAATGTTCAAACAAATCATTTCAAATTGTCGGTTATTTATAACCAAATTTCGTTAGTCTTCGTGAATTTCCGTAACATGTTTACATTTGTTGACATTACGATACATTTCAGAGCAGATTTGGTTATTGCGATGAATCGAAAATTGTGTTATATAGGCTTGATTAAAACCTCGTTTAGACTGAAGGTCATTCGTGGTCGGGAGGTCTAAGACGTGCCAGATCACATGGTAGCTTCCCCTATGCGGATAGGGGTCTCAGGTTCGAATCCTGCCGAACGATACACATTTTTGTAATAAAAAGTTATCGTAAATAATCAAGCCGGGAGATATAAAATATATAATACTGCTTAATTAAAAGCATAATATCTACTCAAATACGAGTATCGATAAAAAATAATGTTCAAACAAATCATAAGCATGTATATTAACTAACGTTACCGCCCAACATACATATAAATAGACAAGCGTTTCTATACAAAACTGAAGAAGGTCGGAACTTACGACGGCCGAAACGTCGTAAACATGGCAATAAAGATGAGAGCAATAGTCCGAACAATGTGGTTGACATATATATATATATATATATATATATATATATATATATATATAACTGTAAATTTGTCTTTGAACACGTTTCGAAAAATACACCGTGTATAAACGCGGAGGGGAAAAAATGGAAACAAATAAAAAGAAACGGACTTGAACATTAGTCAAAGTACTAGTCGAAAGAAAAAAAAACCATGATGAGTAACCTAACACGTAAAGTGCTCAATACACTGGTAGAGCAAATAAATAAGAAAGTAGCTAACCTAGAGAGCCAACAAACTCTCTCGGTTAGCTACTTTCTTATATATATATATATATATATATATATATATATATATATATATATATATCTGTGTGTGTGTGTGGTTTGAAATATATTTTCTTTTTTTCCTCACCGTTAGCTCGAATCGAAATTTCATCCACAACGCACTCTTCGGGTGCTAAATTAAGACAGACAGTTATATAATTTAATTTTGTTAAATACATCTGGTCGTCGCAATGAAGGGCAGTACATTGTTTTTTTTTTTAATTTTGTATTTAAACGTAAAGAAAAATAATTAAAAAGTTTGATTTTTACATGTAAAATAAATTGAAAAAAAAAACACACGTTCACACACACGCATCCACAAAAATTATTTGCTTTACGTCATAAAGGTAGAGATAAAATCTAAAACTATATATATATATATATATATATATATATTTCAACCCAGGTATTTCTACATCCACATGTCTGAAATATATAGGTTTGTCTCCAAGTATGCGGTAAGTTGGATCCCACTGTCTTCGTTAAGCTATCCAACTTGGAGAAGGTAAATGTTTATGTAACATCCTGTGGCTTGACAGCCTCACATGATGTTGACTGATTATTCTTTTTGGGGTACATGCTATTCTTTCATAGAGAGTGGGATTGACCCAAGGCAACGTCTTCCGATATAAAAAATTGAAAAGAAAAATGCACTGTCATTGCTTCTCACAGTTAAGTCATGAAAAAATATCTTGCAACGACCAAGCTGGACAACGTTTTTTGATTATATATATATATAGATCAGTGTGGCTATAGAAGAATCTAAAGGAGTATCCTGTACATACAGTGTGTTAGAATAACTCTCTAAGAGAGCTCTCTCTATGTATATAAATACATATAGAGCAAATATAAGAAAAATTAAGGCAGACACGTTATTTCATGGTAAATCCGATTTACCATGTGTGTGTGTGTGTGTGTTATAATTAATATATAATGCTTGACGATATCGAAAGGTTGAAATCCTGGTAGCGTAATCGGCTGATCTTCCTAATTTGAACACACACACACACACACACACACACACACACACAAACACGCGCGTGGGCACACCTACCTATGTTTCACCATACGGCTCGTCAGGGTAAATTGGTTGATTTACCCTGACGAGCCGAAGGGTGAAACCTAGGTAGGTTTCTTGGCTCTTGCTTAGATTTTCTGTCTTTATTGCTCTACTTTCGTATTGAGCGCTTTAGTGTTAGGGTTTTCGACTTGGGTTCTTTTTCTTTCCTACGAGTATTTGTTTCTTTTTTTCCTTCCCCTTTTTTTTCCCTCCGAGTTCGTCCTCGGTGGGTTGTTCAAGACGATTTAGATTATAGCTTAATTAGTACTAGTTTTGGCAGAGTTAGTTCTGTTACTATTGGTATTGTTATTACTATAGTTAATATTATTATTCAACCGAGCGTCCATGGCCCAGAGGTAGAATCGCCGACTGACGACACTTCGGTCAGATTTCAATCCTGGGTTAAAAGCAATCGGAGGCTAACCGTACTGATGAGCTGTGATACAGCAAAACAGATCTGTCTGCGGATGACTATATATATATATATAAATATGTATGTACGTCTTTGCCTGAAGAGACCGGTTTGGTCAAATTCTAGGTAGCAAATAAGTGATATTTATTTCGTCCTGTGACACACACACGCACACACACACACATATATATATATATGTGTGTGTGTGTGTGTGTGTGTGTGTGTGTGTGTGTGTGTGTGTGTGTGTTTGCTTATTTGATGAAATAAGCAAAAACATAAACGTTAATTGTGAACTTGACAAGGAGTTCCGAATGGAGATAGTTGATACGTACAAACAAGATGATGTATATACAACACTTTCCAAGTGTTTAAATGTTCCTAGGTCGACGATGTAAAGACATTAGGGTTGAATGTATCGACGAAAACAGTCACTAGATGCTTTAATCGGCAGGTCTTCGAGCTTATCGTCTAAGGAAAGCTTAAGGCTAAACACTTAAAATGCAGATTAGCTTATGCTTTAAGAACAGTGGTCATTGGTCAGTTAATAGAATCCAGCCTGTGTATTGTCTGGCTGAATCAGAATCTGTATTGTGTGTCAGTCATGGGAGTAAGTCTTGAAACAAGTATTGGAACTGTGTTTCATGATAAGATGAAACTGTTGTGGGATCTCCCCCTTTTTGTATATGATAATAGACTCGAATGAGTGTACATATACTCCTGCCATAGAGAGAGTTGCAGTTGCAGTTTGTAGTGGAGAGTAATCGTAGAGATCCGTTACAGTTATTGGAGAGTTCCGACAGATACCGAAGTCACTTAGATACCAGACTAGCTCAGAGCTCCACTCAGCTAGATTAATATACCCGGAAATACTATTTCCAACGACTTCACTTCAAGACTTGTATATATTTATTTCTACTAATAGTATTCCTGGATTTACGAACCTGGGTTCAAGTTTGTATATTACGTTTAATATAACCTATTTTTATATCTCCATATCTGTTTTTGTTGTTCATTATTTTGTGCGGTTCCTCATCCGGAATCCACAACAGAAACCAAACTGGAACTATGTATGAAGGATAGTGAATGAAGCTTACAAACTAAAACTTAACCTCCCTATAATTTTCGTCTGGGAGTATTTTGTTACTTCTGGGCAGGGAAACTAGTGAGAGTATGCGATATCATTTATAAAGAGCAGTAATTGGCTATTTTTTAAAATAATATAAAACAAAATGCACGAGATTTGTTTTGGGGGCATCAATGGAGGTTCCAACATAACAATAACCTGAAACACACGGTACGAATCATTACAGAATATTTAGATGGCGGCAAAATTAAGGTATTAGAATACCATGTATGGGCACCTCGGCGTGTTGTAATGGTTAACAAGCTCATCTCGCTAGAATCATTATAACTGAGTAGTGAGTTCGATCCTTACTAGGTACCCCCTACTTTCGGCTGTGTGTCACGTGTAAGCTACGCTTAGAAAATCACCTTCCTCCAAATTTGGGGGTTAGGCGCAGGGTTAACAACCTTGCCCCATAAAAAAACAGTTTGTTACGGAAACAGCAAAAACGCTGCTCTACCCACCATTGGGTGTAACGGAAAAGTTTCTTTTTTGTACCCTGTACAAAGTCCTGACCTACACCCCATTCAAAATTTATGAGCGCATTTGAAGAAAATGTGAGAGAAAATGTCCTTCCAATTTTTGAGTAACTAGAAGCTATTACCAAGTAAGAATAGAACATAATGCCTATCAGTGTGGGTACGGCAAGAAACTATCGAAAATGATGGAAGGCAATAATCAAGAATAAAGGTTACACTTTTGTCTATTTTTCTGAAATGAAGTATTTTAATGATTGACACTGTTGACATTTTTTTCGGGCTGTTGTCCTCATCTTCTTTCCCATATTCACGGCGTTTTGGCCGTTATACACTCCGACCTTCTTCGATATTCCAATCACCTGAAGAATATTATTGCGGCAAGAGGAGCCAGTAATTTAAATGTGTTTTGGTGTATTTTATATTATTGTTTGTCATTAAAATAAAAATAGTGTAGTGGACATCACTGGATATTCTTTCAGATCCATTATTTCAACATTCGAAAACTGCACATGGAATCTCCACGAAAGACTATTCCAGCTTTATATATAATTATAGAAGTGGTGTGGTGAATAACTCAGTTCTCAACTGTATATGTACATGTATACGGGAACATATATATATATATATATCTAAGTTTGTATGTTTATATGTATATATAGTGATATTAGAAAATATTAACTGGTTCTAAATTTGAATATTGTTACTCTTCTAACGTGCTAAGAATTTCAAATGTCAAATTTGAGAGTTACATTTAACGTTTGTTCTGTGGAGTATAAATAAATAGAAGAATTGATAATAAGTTCAATATATTTATCAAACATCTGATTTTAACAAACTACCGATATGAAACTCAGAAGTCGGTCAATTAGATGTCAACTTTTATTGATTTTAAAAGAGTATATATATATATATATACTCTTTTAAAATCATATATAAAATCTTTTATATATATATATATAGTCATCCACAGACAGATTTTTTCGCTGTATCACAGCTCATCAGTACGGTTAGACAGCCGATTGCTTTTTACTGACCGAATTGGTGTCAGTCGGTGATTCTACCTCTAAGCTAAGGGGGCTAGGTAGAAGGAGGCAGACTTTTTGCGTGTATATTATCATTATACACGCCCAATAGCTGAAAATGTTCTAATTCATTGCTGAATGAACGATATATATATATATATATATATATATATATATATATATATATATAAGAGTTATAAATTAATAAAAAGTAATACCCGGCCGGGTTGATGATGATGATGATAGTATAGTACGTAACTGGTCTAAACTGGTACTCTTCCCAAAAAAACTTCACAGAGTAAAAATGACCTAATGAACCTAATAAAACACCCTTGAGAATGGTTAAAGCAATGACCGAAAGTGCTTGGAACAACAAAACTATAGACAATTCTACCCTTTTTATGCGTTAGAATGCTTGAAAACACCAATGTATAAAAGTTTGTCACTTAGCTGAGCAGTGTCATGCCAACTTCGAAGTTTCATGAATGCATTAGTGTAATGTCTTTACACTTCAGGTTTATTTGCTTTATGCACCTATGCCTTAGGAGGTAGCGACTCCAACTGACACCAAATTGGTCGATTCTATCCCGGTCAGAAGCAAATGGATGTGTCTAATCACACTGATGAGCTGTGATTCAGCGAAACAGGCTTGTATGTGTATGACATATATATATATATATATATATATATATATATATATATATATATTGCTCTATCTTCATGTTGAGCACTGTTTTAAATTAATGTTTTGAACGTTACAAATATCTTCTTCGTTCCTTATTCATTTGTATATATATATATATATATATATATATATATAGATATATTTGAACGTAAATAATACACATATGTGTATACACGCATGTTTCAATTCAACCTATCTTTTAGTCACAACATCAAAATTAACATGGGACAAATTGCCTAAATTTCATTCACAAGCATTTTATACACAAAAAAAGATTTTCAACAATGTTAAGGTTATTTATAGTTGCGCTAGGAATTTTGATAAATATATCTTACTACATAATAATAAGATACTTCATAAAAACATGCCCAACCAGCAAAATATTAGTAACCCCGATATTACTCAAATTAACCCCCATATTAATAACTGTGACCCTACAAAATAACTATAACTGCCGAAAAAGCACGACCTGCCCAATTAATGGTCAATGTCTGATCAAATGTATAATTTACAAGGCTAGTACGCATACTAACAAACGGTACTAATTTCTATTTTGGATTAACTGACAATAAATATATATTGCGAATTAATAATCATAAACTGGCTTTTAATAAATTGGATACAAAAATAGTACTGCTATCTCCAAATTTTTGCATTTTACAAAACAAAAATAACTCAACTATTACCTGGGAAGTCTTCGCGGAAAACCAAATCTTATAATGGAATAGGAAATATATTTAATTATGCCTTTTGGAAAAACTTATTATCTTATGTAAACTTAATCTTAACTTATTAAACAAAAGAAGTGAATTAATAAGCACATGCAGACATAGAAAAATATCTGCTTAAATGTTTAGAGTATGGCTAACTTTGCTTTTTACTAATTTTTTTCATTTATTCATCTATTTATTCCTTAGCGTTTTTCCTCTCTATTTTTTACCGCATGAGTGTATCTTTATATTCGTTTTTTATATGCATATATACTATCTAAACTTACATGTAAATGGAACTTTGTCTTTGTGTGTGTGTGTGTCTCTGTGTGTGTCTGTGTGTGCGTGTGTGTGTCCGTTACCTATAGACTCCGAAATGGCTGAACCGATTTTCTTGAAAATTTACACAGTTGTGCTATAAGCGTCTGCGAGTGTTCTTAGCTAGATTTTGTGTCGAGGTACCTCCGATAAAAATCGAAAATCGATAATCGAAAAAACCTGGTTATAGAAGGAGTGGTCCGATTTTAATCAAATTTGATACACTCATAGACAAAGACATAAGAAACGATATTCATAAGTTTCAAGTTTGCAGTTCTTACAATAGTGCAGAAAAACGATTATATATATATATATATATATATATATATATATTAAAGGCAAGATGTTTGTGTGTGTATCTGTTTGTCTGTATGTCTGTATTTTTACAGCCCTTTTATTTTAGTTTTTGCTTCGGGTTTGGTCTTAGTGAGTATAATTGTAGTTCTTAGTCTCAGCCCTGATACCATTTACTCAGAGAACTGATTTAGCCTACAAAATTCAGTTTACGACGAAAAACCTTATTTGATATCGATACCAGGAAATCAAAATTTGACTTACATCCATTCATTTTTCTTTCAGTCTACGGTTTTATTTTAACTGGAAACAACTATTGCTTTTTAGTCTTTCGTGCCAACACAAAGAGTCTGAGCTCCAGGACCATGGATTAGTTTTAAAGCTTTCATTACACCCGAGCAACGCCGGGCTATACTGCTAGCATATATATATATATATATATATATATATATATATACGTATGTATGTGTCTATATATATACTTATTTATATTATATATTGTTTTCCTTTTTTCTCCTATTATTTATTATTATTTATTTCCGACGTCTCCGTCGCAAATATAAACAAATATTACTGACATCCCTTTAACCTGCAATAAGCAAATCGTTCCCCACCACATATATTATTTTTGTTTTCATTTTCTTTTTTTTAACGATAACGATTTTAATTTCCTATTCCATTTGTGGGTTTCTGTATAAACCTTTTTAAATCATGCATTAAATAAATGAAAAATGACACCCCAGATATATAATTTATAACGACATAAAGCAACGGTAGTACCTAAAATAAATAATTCAAATCGAAAAACGGTCAGTTTATAATATGCACCTGATGATTGCGCATGCATAAAACTCAGAGTCGTCCCTTAAACGTACGATATATAGGCAGAATATATTCATTCAAACAACATGTCCTATTTAATAATATACACATATATCTACTTTTATAGAAACAATTTCTAGTTTTTTAACCAGTTCCTTGATATTAAGATGAATTTCATCAAGGAAAAAGCCGCAATTTTTCTTACCCAAGTTCTTTCGTTCTCCTCTGAGAGCAACGACAAGGGTGTATTGTAATGATTAACTTATTGTAACTGTGAGTTTGAAAACATGCTTAAATGCGCCTTGTTATAATTATTTTAAAATGTTAAATTCATCCATTGTAGCTATGTTGTTTTTTTCAAAATAAACGTCCTGATATAAGGGATCTAACCAAACGTCGTTGTTACATTTTTATTAAATTTTGTTTGGTGTTGCTTGTTTGCTTTTGATATAGCGGGCCTCAAGATTTTTAAGTTTTTGCTTATTATTATCATGGTGTAGTCAATAAGTATTTTCCTGTATTGTGAAAGGGAACAGGAATGTGTCGTTAAATACTGTGCAATAGGACTTTTTATCCGAAAAAATTTATTATATGATTAAATAGACACATGTGTATATTAATAAATGAAGAATTTATATATATATATATATATATATATATATATATATATATATATATATGAATTTAACATTAAGTTCTCTCGAGTTCGTCTCTTTTGGAATTTACCCAGATTCCATAACAAGTGCACCACGTTATATATAACGTGGTGCACTTGGTATGGAATCTGGGTAAATTCCAAAAGAGACGAACTCGAGACAACTTAATGTTAAATTCATTTATTTAATTTTACAGAGTAATATTTTATAAAGGATTTTCGATTATTACCATGGATAATACATATTTCATCGCTTTGATGTTCTTAACGCGGCTCGTTAGATCCATATATATATATATATATATATATATATATATATATATATATATATATATATTAAAAAAGGATTAATTCAAAGATGTTGAATGGCCATTTCGATATGAAGATCCCCACGGGGGACGACACATCACCTCAGCAACAGAAAAAACCTTTCAGAAACTGGAGAAAAATTAGTCTACTTTTCCTTTTTAAATAGATTGCAAAGAAATTAAAAAATAAAAATAAAATGTCGTCCCCCGTGGAGATCTTCATATCGAAATGGCCATTCAACATCTTTGAATTAATCCTTTTTTAATATATATTTGCTCTGTAATATTTTATTACATGGAGCTCTCTTCCTGTATTATTTTTTAATATTAAAATAAATTTTTAATATTAATTAGGATCGGGTTTTTTGGAATTTACCTTCCTGCTTTTTTCCCTTGGATTGAAGTATCTGAATTAAAATATATATATATATATATATATATATATATATATATATATATATATATATGTAAGAGATTAATACAGATATGAAAATTCGTCACGGAATGATTGGTGTTATATTCATCACCCCGACCCGACTCCAGAGTTTCGTCGACGAACGTTTTAGGAATCGTTCGGTACACTCAGAGCTTACAGCAATAGACTGCCGATTTTTTCATTTTCGTTATTAATATATTGCGTTAAAAACTTTTTATGCGCTATTTATTGATTTTATAATATTGATTATTGTAGTGAATCATTTTTATTAGTTTGCGCCCTTATGTGGTTTTGTACCATACTAAAACTAGCTTACTACGTAAGTATATATTGATAGATAGCCGAAATATAGACAATCAGAGAGAAAGAATTTTTTTTTTAAGTGCGTTCTTTCACTCCCCACTTCTCTCCTTTTTTTTTTTTTTTTTTTCAGACACCAATTTCGGCTCGGCCTAATTGTTATTCCTACACCGGGTGCCAGCGGGGTCTACCTCCCACGGAGTTTTGCAGTAAACAACAGTCTAATATTAACACGACCAACGCTGACACGACTTTCTAGATTTTCAACCATCTTAGTAAATACAACATTTTTCAAGCATAAAACTTGTCATGAATTTGCGAATTATACCGACAGAAAGAAACCAAAACAAATCTAGAAAAGGGCAAAGAAAATAATACGCAATTTCTTCTTTTTTTTTTTACTTTCCGAATTCAGAAGACGTATTCATGCACACGACTATTCATTAAAAAGTTCGCCTGTCAAGTAATTTGAAAATATCAAGAGTAAAAGTGATTCCGAAAATCAATTTGCCAGTTATTATCAAGACAATTATGTTAATAATTTGATGTTTTTTCACACTACCATCGGAATGTCTGATAAATATGTTTACTGAATTTTTACAGTTTTTGAATATGTTACTGCACATCTAGATATCAGGATTATAACTGGAATAAGCTGGAAATTTCATGTTTCGTTTTCTTTTTTTTTTTTTTGTTTGTTTTTTGTTTTTGTTTTTTCGAGTATTTATGACTGTCCAAGTTAATATCAAGGACTGAACGTTGTCAGTTTCGTAGGCAAAAGTATACCTCCTGGCATGTTTGCAAAAATCGACAGCTTCATCTCTTGTTCAGTTGTTGAGAAATCTTAGAAGTGTTTTTAAATTTAAACATAGCTTTTATTCCGAATGCAATCGACCAATCGTACTTCGTCGTTGCAAAAGCCTTAAGAAAAATCCAGAAACTAAGAAAATCCTTTCCGCGTGAACTTACCGAATAGAAAGCCAGCGTTTTAATAATTGTTATTTGTTTCTTGATTGACGTGTACCCAGCGTAGCGGTAGGATAGGCCCCTTTATGCGGTTTTGTCCTGGACGTAGTGCTCGCAAATCCTTAGGTCTAAGAAACTTGTGATCTGGATTTACACAAAAAATGTGATTGTGAGATTAATTAGTCACTGACGATGAAAATGAATTTATTATGAGGGCCCTAAACGAAAACAAAAAATATCGCTAAATTCAAGGCTGTCTACAACACCTCAACTTAAACGAAAGCAACTAAGTTTCTTTTGTCGCACTTCTTTCTTGTGGAACTCCCTTCCGACTCCATGCTTTCCAAAAATTTAAATGCAATGTCAATCGTTATGTGATTATTCTTTTGTTCCCTATCAGTAATAATGTTTCTGTTTCTGATTCTTACACACCCTGTAATCCCTTGTATCTTAGTAACTTTACTGTCTTGCTTGGGGTAAAATCGAATATATTTGATAGACTTCAGCAAATGAATGGAGGAGAGAGATTTTGGAAAGATTCATCTTTTTTATGTGCCGTGTCCCTTCAGAACGTAGGCAATCATGAACTTCCTCTTGAATCTGTCTCTTGTCGCTCGCAAAATTCTTTCTCTTGGTTTAATTGGAGTAGACAGACTAAACTATCGCCCAGTTCACACTCCACCCACATCTATTGAACGGCTCATCCCTTGTTTCCTGTTTAGGATGTGGTTTCCAGCTTTCTCTTTTCCAATCTTTTCACTCTTATGTAACCCCCTGCACATCAGTGGCGTTACCGCCTTGCTCGGGGTGATATGATTAAAAAAAAAAATCTCTCCCAAACCCGGTTCTGCCATCCATTTGCTCAGGTCTATCACGTATGTTTCGTGCTGCTTCCCCCTGTCTCTCTTTTCTGCTAACCATTCTGTGAATATTAAATTCTCCAAGCCCTCATTTCTCATTACGTGTCCCAGGAATCTAAGCTGTCTCTTTCTGATGTTAACTATGAGTTTTCTCCTCGTTTGCATCCTCCCCACCACCTAAACGTTGCTCAGGTGCTCAATCCATGGTATCCTCAGCATTCTTCTGTAGAACCATATTTCTGCTGCCTCAAGACTCTCATTCATCCTTGATGAGATAGTTTAACATGCACTTCCATACAGAAGAACAGATATCACATACAAGTTCAGCACTCTTTTCTCTGTTTCCAATGAGATTTTCCTGTCTCTCAGTACTCTAGTTAGCTTATGAAATGCGTCCTTATTCATGCTAATGTGTCTTTGGATCTCCATGTCGCACTTTCCATCCTCTGTCAGAAGAATTCCCAGGTATTTAAATTTCTTTACTTGTCTTTTAGTTTCTCCGACCTATAGTTGGCATTTTGGGGTCCTCGTTTTTCTTGAAGTTTATGCTCAATCCCTTACACCAAGGGGAAATTATTTTGAGTGACAAGAGATAGTACCAAGTGGATGTCCATGATCGCCTACATCCTGAAGAGACACAGCACATGAAGAAGAAATTTTTTTATAATTATTATCGCTATATCTATACTACCAGCCATAATTATTAAGCCACCCCAATGTTTTAAAAAATGATGTATTTCATACTATTTTTAGTATTTATTGGCAAGTGAATAATTGTAAATGAAAATAGAATGGTTCTTATGTTAACATTGCATAATAACATGTGCATCAAATGAATTTATAAATATTTAATAATTACCTATATTGCCGTTTCATCAATGAAAGAATAAAGAAAATTTAGGGTGATTCGAACGAGATCATCTTTGCTTTCTTGCCTTGTAAAATTTTGCATATTAATAATAACAAAAGAACCATTCTATTTTCATTTGGCAATAAATACTAAAAATAGTATGAAATACATCATTCCTTAAAAAAAAAACAGGGGTTGCCTAATAATTATGACCGGTAGTGTATATCGATTCGCATATACGACTAAGACGCTATATTGGTTCTTCTTTCTTCTTTTATGTGCCGTGTCCCTCCAGGGTGTAGGCGATCATGGCACTTCATATCTTCCTGTTTCTTGAAGCCCTTATCTTTTGTCTTGTTATTTCTCACAAACTCTACTCTGCCATCTATTTGGTCAAGCCTATCAAGTATGTCACTAGCTGTTTTCCCTTGTCTCTCTTTCCCTCTATCTGCCCTGTGAGTATCTGATTTTCCAAGCCCACCTTCCTTTCTGCATGTGCCAGAAATTTCAACTGTTTTTTCTGATGATAAATATGTTTCCTTTTCGTTTCTGTTCTCTCCAAAGCCTTGACGTTGCTCACATGTTTGGTATATGGTATCCTCAGCATCCTTCTGTAGAACCACATTTCTGTTGTTTCGAGTATTTCCTTAATCTTTGACGAGATTTTCCAGCATTGGCTACCATATAGAAGGACAGATATCACATAGAAGTTCAATATTCTTTTCTTTGTTTCCAACGAAAATTTCTCGTCTCTTAATACTCCACTTAGCTTTTGGAATGCGTCCTTGGCCATGCCAATGAGAATTCGGATCTCAGTGCAATGTTGCTACAAAGCGTATATGTTTTTACCTATTGATTTTATTGATAAACTAGCAGTATAGCATGGCGTTGTTCGGGTGTAATGAAAGTTTTAAAACTAATCCATGGTCCTGGGGCTTAGACTCTTTGGAGATTGGCACGAAAGATTAAAAAGCAATAGTTGTTTCCAGTCAAAGCGAAACCGTAGATTGAAAGAAAAATGAATGGATGTAAGTCAAATTTTGATTCCTGGTATCGATATCAAATAAGTTTTTTCGTCGTAAACTGAATTTTGAAGGCTAAATAAGTTCTCTGAGTAAATGGTAAGTCAAATTTTGATTTCTGGTATCTCTGTCAAATAGGTTTTCCGTCGCAACTGAATTTTGAAGGCTAAATAAGTCCTCTGAGTAAATGGTATAATGGCTGAGACTAAGAACTACAATTATACCTACTTAGAGCAAAATCCAAAGCAAAAAAATAAAATAAAAGGGCTGAAAACCTGATTTTGATCAGACCCGATAGGATATCGGGGTATCGATTTCTAATATCGGAGTCAAATAAGTCATCCAATGATAAACTAACCTAAGTAAGTCCATGAAAACATCGTACCCATCGGGAGCAAAACTGTAGAAAATGAGCCATATTGATGGCTAAATATCGATTTTTGATCAGATTCGATAAAATATTGGATGTATCGATTTCCGATATCGGGGAATATGAGTCGTCAGAGAAAACCTGCTAATGTTTGAGACTAAAAACTATAATTTTATCAAGTTAGAGCAAATACTGCAGCAAGAACCACGATGAAAGGACTGAAATCTGGATCTTGATCAGACCTGATCGGATATCGGAGTATGGATTTCCGATATCGGGAAAAAATCGAACAAAATATGTAGCCCATGACTTGACCGGAAGCCTAAAGAATATTTGTGTGAAGTTTAGGGAGAATCGGATAAAAATTGTGGATTTGTATAAAGGACATACAGACAGATAAACAGACACACACATACAAACATCTTGCCGTTTCTCCACATCCTGTATCTTTTAACTTTCCGGAGATGCCAATAACGGTGAATGGCGTAGCACAGCGATTCCCAAACTGGGAGGAAATTTAAAGCTACCAAGGGGGAAATAATTACACTACCTACTAAATAAAACACCTCAGATGGATTTTCTCATGTCTGAAAGAGAGAGAGAGAGAGAGAGAGAGAGAGAGAGAGAGAGAGAGCCTCTCTATCCACTTTACTCTGTAACTATAAGTTTATAAATATATTTGTACATTTGAAAAAAATGAGTAAATAGACTCAGTGTGTTTTAACTGCTCTTTCTCTCAGACGCATGAATCTGGAGAAATCTGGATGGTTGAACTGGGTGTAGGGGGAAATGACAGAAAAAGTTTTGGAACCACTGGTGCAGCAGAATGTTTAATTTTTCTATTATATATACTAGCAGTACAGCCCGGCGTTGCTCGGGTGGAATGAAAGCTTTAAAATTAATCCATGGTCCTGGAGCTCAGACTCAGCCTAAAGAATATTTGTGTGAAGTTTGGGGAGAATCGGATAAAAATTGTGGATTTGTATAAAGAACACACAGACAGATAGACACACACACACACACACACACACACACACACACACACACACACACACACACAAATATCTTGCCTTTTATATATATATAGATAACCTCCTAATCTTCTATTACTGTTTTATAGTGGAAATTTAGATGTCCTTTTTGATGGGACCATATGCCACCTCATTCTTCTTCTATGTGTGTCGCAATACATACCTTCATGAAATCGTCGATCATAACTCGCTACAATTTTCCGTGCTTTGTATCTCTTAGTAAAATTATCGTTTCTCCGTTTCTCCTAATCCCTGCTCTACCGAACACTTACACAAACTTGATAGGGTAGGTCATGTGCTTCCAAAATATCCTCTCAATAGGAAATCCCTAAAACCCTCTTTCCTCATTTTCTACCCTGAAAGTTTCAGTTCTTTTTCTTATGGTAAATATAAGCATCCTTTTTGCTTTTATTTTTTCTAGAACTTCGTCATTGCTCATATTTTCGGTCCATGGTATTCTCAGTATCCTTCTGTAGAACGACATTTCTTTTGTCTTCAGACTTTTCTTCATCTTTGAGGATATTGTCCAGTATTCAATCCCATATAGGTGAACCGATATTTTTCTCTGTGTTTAACCAGTCTTTCCTGTTCGTTAATACATTGTTTAGTTTAGGAAAGCATCTTAAGTTATCCTAATGTGCTTTCAGATTTCGTTGATATTTATTTTTTGTAGTTTCATGATTGTAGCACATCTATTTTGTAATTTGCATGTTAAGATTGTTTTTTTGTTGTTTTTTTTTTTGCTGGCAGCCGTACATTCTGTTTTCTTACAACTGATGGTTAGACCTTTCTTCTTGCTTTCTTTTAATATCCTCAGTAGGAGTTCCTGTATTTGCCTTCCATTGTCTTCTATAAACAGTGACATTTGTATATTTAATGTTGTTAATGTTATGGCCGCCAATAATGAATCCTGGAAGGAATTCTAATTCTCTCATAATAACTTCAATGTGTCGGTTGAATAAGTCCGGTGAGAAGACACATCCTTGTCTTACACCTCTTTCTATGTTTGTATAATAGTCAATAGACTGTTGACAATTAGAACTGAAATACTACAACGAATTTGCTGTCCCACTAAACTATGGCATTGATTTATAGATGTGCACTAATCT
Source organism: Ascarosepion bandense (assembly GCA_037127315.1). Taxonomy (NCBI): domain Eukaryota; kingdom Metazoa; phylum Mollusca; class Cephalopoda; order Sepiida; family Sepiidae; genus Ascarosepion; species Ascarosepion bandense. Next base: position 655,375 of record JBBBDQ010002143.1, read on the forward strand.
TAGCTTAGTCTGGCACAAGAGCACATAATTCGGGTACCTAGTGAAAATTGAACGCACAACTAGCGATTATGACTACCAAATGAGGTAAGAAGATTTATAATGCTAATATTTTTCGGATGTGTGTTTGTAAGCATATGCAAGTGTGTGTGTGCATTTTAATGAAATTGTTTAAGTGTTTGTGTCTGTGTTTGCATTTGCGTGTTTGCCTGTGTTTGCTGGTTTATGTGTAACTTTCTTTATTTGTGTGTCTCTGAACGTGTTTGTGTGTTTTTCTACGTTCATTTTTGTGAGCTTTTTGACCTTTGTGTGTTTGTATATATACGATTGTGTTTGCGTACGTTTGCGTGTCTATATATGTATGTATCTCTTAAGTGGTTCTGTGTGAGTGCGTGGTTGTGTGTGTGTGTGTGTGTGTGTGTGTGTGTGTGTGTGTGTGTGTGTGTGTGTGCGTGCGTGTGTGTGTGTGTGTGTGTGTGTGCGCGTGTGTGTGTGTGTGCGTGTGCGTGTGTGTGCGTGTGTGTGTGTGTGTGCGTGCGTGCGTGTGTGTGTGTGTGTGTGTGTGTGTGTGTGTGTGTGTGTGTGTGTGTTTTCTACGTTTCTCCTGAAGCTTTTCTCTGCTGCATTATGCTTTGGACCATCTGCGAAGGAAAAAGGCGTGAAATAAGATATTTCTTGTTCTGTCTCATATATATATATATATATATATATATATATATATATATAGCTTTATATATATATATATATAACCTTTTTGACGTGCAGCGTCAATGTTCCCGACAAGCAAATCCCACCCACACAAAGAACAAATAAATACACCAGTGTCTGTCATTCATTTTAACTTTAGACACCAACTATCTTCTGATGTTTTAATCTATGATTTATACCAGACTTTTTAAAGAGCTCCAGCCAAGACTCGATTTTTATTGGAAAGAAAAGTCGGAGAGCTGAGTTTGAATTCCAGTTGAATTCCATTTGTGCGTAAGTTCCATTCACTTACGCACCAATAGCCTTGGGAAAGATAATAAATCATCTCTTCTACAGCGAGATGTGGCTTAAATAGTACGATAGAGTGTCTTATAAAGCCTTGGTTGGCAACCAGTCTGCTGCAGAAAGAAATGGCAATCTACTGCGGGACAATTTTCTCCCTAGGTCTACATGGATCGAAAGAGACATGATCACCTGTTATGGGGAAACACACCTATTCCTCAGATAATGGACTCTCCCTCCTATATTAATAAGAGTTAACAGGTAGTTAACGGGGGAAGTTCTTGTGTAGTTCTTAAGAAGTTCTTGGGGAGTTCTTAGAAGTTCTTGAGAGTTCAGTAGAACTACTAGTTAGTTCAAGTTTGGACATAGTTACAGATTTGAGGTTTTTTCCGAAAAGCAAAGGTAGTTACAGATTTGAGGTTTTTTCCGAAAAAACACAAGTAGTTACAGATCTAGTTTTTTTTTTCCGAAAAACAGACGTGGTTACAGATTTGAGTTTTTTTTTCCGAAAAAAACAGAGGTAGTTACAGATCTGAGGTGTTTTTTTTTTTTCGAAAACCAGAGGTAGTTACAGATTTGATAGTTTTTTTACAAATAACAAAGGTAGTTACAGATCTGAGTTTTTTCCGAAAAACAGAAGTAGTAACAGATGTGAAGATTTTTCCCCAAAATAGAGGTTGCTACAGATGTGCTGATTTTCCGAAAAAACAGTTGTAGTTACAGATGTGAGATTTTTCTGAGGTTAATAAATATATGAACAAATATTTGTTTTATATTTAATTTTCATTAATCATGTGAAAAACTATATTAGAACTATTGTTTCATCTTTGTTGTTATCACAACTTTTCTGCCATTGTGCTCTCCGGCCTTACTTAGGTAAGCTAACAACCATGGAATTTCGATCAATCAAGGTAACCATCATGGAATTTCGAATTAGACCCTTTATTGTTTCCAAGAATATCTCGTTTTGCTTCCTTTTAAATACTGCTCAATTATGACTAACCCTGTTTCCAATAAATATGTGTCTGTACGACCATGCCTAGGGACTGAACTCACAATTACCAAACTAAATGCAGGAACCAACAAAGCTTAAATCAACTAAAGTGATTGATGGGTTTGTTTTGTACGACTTATCAATCTTCTGTAGATTATTTAGTACCAGAAAATATTTTTTGTTCACAATAATTTTTTTAGAGATAATAACGATTTATTGATACAGATCCTACTAACATATAGCTTGGGTGTAGAGATTATATGAATTCTTACCTTTTCCAAGGATGTTTGCGCGTCGGAATATAACAAACTTGACTGGGATTAGAACTCGGATCTCCGGTTTTCAAATCCAAGCTGTCATTCATTGCATCACCCGTACCGCCAAGCTTACATTACAGCACCTGGTATCAAGTAGACTCTTTTCTCAAACCACACTTTAAGCCAAAATACGATAATCGTATAATTGTATATTCTTAGTGATTGAAGTGGATTCGCGAATTTGCTGGGATAGTAATTGTGAGTTAAATCCCTGGAAATGAAAATACAGACTCAACGAAAACAGAGACGGGTACCTCGACCTGGTGTAAGGGTTAGCAAGCTTGTCTTGCTAGAATCATACAATTGAGTAGTGAGTTCTATCCTCTATGGGTACCTCAGCCTTGTGCCACATCTAAGGTGCGCTTAGAAAGTCAACTCAGCGAAAACAGAGTTAGCAGTAAATAATCTTCTGTCCGCTTGGATCCTCTTTGTTATTGACCTTTCTCCTCAATAATTTTTTTTCAGTTTAATTCACTCTCAATAACCCCTTGTGTCTTAGTGGTTTTATCGCCTTGATTCGTAAGAGATGATTAAAACAAGACACGATAACGACATATTTAACCGGATATCCCAAGACCACGATAGATGAACGAGAATAATCTCGTTTGAAATTTTCTGAAGGTTGCTTGCAGCGACAGACTCCTGAAGAAATCCAGAGTGCTTCACTACCGAAACGTTGTGATAATACAATAAGAACTTTCAAGGTATTTGAAAATGCTTATTCTATTATGACAACTGTTTTTTCCCCTGGAATCGAACCCTGACAATTGATTTGGAAACACGCAACTACCTAAATCACTAAGTATATTAGGTGTCTGTGCTGAAGATTACATAACGCCAAGACTACAAATGATGGGCATTCTCTGTCGTGATATTCATATCCAAAATTTATTTTTTATTTTATCAGAGCCTGAACTCCGACAAACAGCGCCAGTGGATACATGTACTTATAAGCATAACGTGCGTGTGATCCTTATTCTGAAAGATACAAATAAAAGCTTAATCATGTACAATATGATTCAGAAAATACCCATGTTAGAAAGGGACTCCTTTCCACTTGGAGAAAGTCTCCAGACCCGCCTGGTCGTCGACTACCAAGCAATATGATTTACTGCTCCACCGAGCGACAACACGGTGCGGTAACTCAACGGCGAAGCGCAACCAGCTGAAGACGATAAAGCTTACGGCCAGAATGACAAAAGTTATCAGGTAAGAAGTGACGTTAGCCAGTTGCAGAAATGAGACGAAGAGAGACAAAAGGTCTGAGCAGAGAACAGAAGTGAATTATTGCGCCAGAACTTGGGATGAACATGGCGCGTGACGCTAATGTGAGGTTCATGGCACGAAGTGTATCGAGATTTGGGAAGTTTGGTTTGCATTTGTTTTTCTTTTTTGTTGCTATTTTGTTTTTTGTTTTCTTGTTTTTGTTCCTGTGTAAATATGTCTTATTGTGACACTGACAGCTACGTTAGACAGATACAGGCCTTCGTAATCCGCGGGGTTCTCAGAGGGAGGCCAACACACACACACACACACACACACACACACACACACACACACACATGTATATATTTGACTATGTGTGTCGTGTATATTTATATATAAGTTCTTAAGTGTTATTTATGTATCACTCTTTTCACACACACACACACATACACAAAATACACACGCATGCACAAACCAAAGTATATATACGATCACGAATGGTGGTTGCGTACACGTTCAAGTCTACGTCTATTTGTCTCACGTGTCATCCTAAGTAAAATTGATTATATATATATATATATATATATATACGTGGGTGGGTGGGTGGGGGTTGGTTGGGGTTGTTGTTCAGTGATTGCTTTCACTTGCCTAAGAAGACCTCAAGGTTGAAACTCGAGTATCGCGGTGGGTTGGCTTTTTAGCCTTTTGTTAAATATCTTCGCTCTACATATTCAATTTTGACTTTTGCATTGTGCAACATAGCTAAACATTATATATATATATATATATATCCGCAGACAGTCCTGTTTCGCTGTATCGCAGCTCATCAGTACTATTAGACATTGGATTGCTTCTAACCAGGATTGTAACCCGACCGAATTCATATCAGTCGACGATTCTACCTCTGAGCTCTGGGCGCTTGGTCGTGGAAAGCGAACTTTAGCGTATTATATACAATGTAAACACACACCAGTAGCCGAGGGCGTTCAAATTCATTACTGAATGTACGATGCGTAAATATGTGAGTGGCTACTGTTTTTAAAGTCTAACATTTCTCCATAGTGCTCAATCAGCGTGAGAGAGCGTACATACATACATACATACATACATACATATTTATTATAAATTATAGTTTAGAACATGTACAAATTATCATCTACAAAGTGTACATTTTGTTTCGACATTGAAAGGACAATGTTTCATCAGGTAGTGTGAAGGGAGATTGAAAATTATTTTCCTTATATTGGTAAATTTTGTGTGAGAGGTAAGTGGGGAAGAGAAAATGAGAAATCAGAATTGAAAGTTGTAAATTAGAATTTAAACAAGTGAAAATGGGGGAGAAGGAGGAGGAAGATAGTTAATGGACATGTTGAAAATTTTGGAGACAGGTTTAACTGTAGATGATAAGGTATGGTCCTTTACAGCCTTTTATGACCAAGTTTAACAATGAGAAAGAAGTAAGAAATGTATGCGGGTGGGAGGGAGAGAGAGAGGATGGGCTAAGGAGAGAAAGGAATTGGTAGTGAATAAACATATCTGTTTTAATGAAAAAATGCGTCACTGTTAACATGAAAAAATTTATAAGGAAATCAGTGCTAGCATCGAGTAACCGGCTTAAGACAGTTTTAATTATGAAATGGAATGTAAGAAAAATTACCGAAGTGTTTGTTAGAATCTGCAATGTCAGCATACGTAAGAAAAGCCTACGACAGTGTGAAAAATATTATACGCCTTTACTGTAGGCACGCTAGATCTTGAGGCCCGAGAGTTCAGTCCGCTGAGACGATGGGTAATCCAGTACTGAATGCGAGCAATAACTGAACAGTATTAGATAAGAAAGAGGCATGATATTTCTGGAGAGCAGAACTAGATGGAATAAAGGGGTTAGTCCGAAATTCTCTGAAGTGTAACTGAAACGAGATATCCCTGAAAAAAAATCTGAAACGTTGTTATATATAATCTTATATCCAAGTATAAGGTAGGTATGGATAAAATAAAATTCCGTATGAAAAAAAAAAAAAAAAAAAACACGATTCTTAAAAAGTACTCCATACAAAGTAGAGCGAAACGTATTTATTCAGAATTTATAACATAAATATGTTATAATACCACTACAAAAGTAGCCATTTTGTTTCGACAGTAAATATCTTATCAAGTGATGATATTGATTTCAAATTGAAGAGTTTTAAAAGGTTCAAAACTAGCCAAACCCTCTTAATCAGGGTGGCATTCTTACGTAATCAGTGGTGATTAATCAAAATACAAGTAATTTCTAATTTGAAGAAGAAAAGAACAGACATTAAAAATAATTTATTGGTGCATGAATGTTATTACTAGATTAAAAAAAGATCAGAATAATTGATTGACCATTAGCTTTACTTTACACTAAAAATTAAAATTTATTTAAAAATATATATTTATACATTTAATACAAATTAATGTTAGAAACTACGAATTTTATTTTCTAAATTTAATAAAACATTAGATTTAGATTATTGCAAATTTATACAAATACGAAACGAGTAAAGTATATACGAATATGGTTAAAAGACAAAAGGAAAATTGTATTTAAATCGCCTACGCGTTTCCTCCTGTGATGGACTTTATCAAAGGAAAAAGACGAAATGAGCTTTATTCTAAATTACGTATCTGTAACAGTCATAGACAAAGACATAAGAAACGATATTCAGAAGTTTCAAGGTTGCAGTTCTTCCACTAGTGCAGAAAATCGATAATATATATATATATATATATATATATATATATATATATATATTAAAGGCAAGATGTTTGTGTGCGTGTCTGTTTATTTGTCTGTATGCCCTTTATACAAATCCACAATTTTTATCCGATTCTCACCAAACTTCACACAAATATTTTTTTAGGCTGAGTCTGAGCTCCAGGACCATGGATTTGTTTTAAAGCTTTCATTACACCTGAGCAACGCCGGGCTATACTGCTAGTATATATATATATGTCCCAAAAATTGACACCATTGTTAATAACATAGCCAAATCTCGCTTAAATTATCTCGAATTTTAACAAAATATGTAACAACTAAGTTGGATTTCTTTCTTTTTTTCAGGGTGAAGAATGACGTTGTCTAGAAATGAAATCGCATTTTGTGTGCTAGAATATGCTGGGACGTGGTCAAACAAGAGCTTGCAGCATGCATTTTCCAGAGAACTCAAGAAAAGTTCTCCAACTAGAAATCAGATTTGGCATGAGACATAAATTCAAAGAGTAAGGCGTTTTGTTTCAGAGCACAAGCATCTGGACGACCACCAGTATCGGAAGATATCGTCATTCAGGTTCGGAAAGCATATGTAAGAATAGCATCCATAGAAATTCAGGTTTCTCGTACGACCCTTTGGCGCTGGAAAATTTTATGTAAAACATCCTACAGCGTGTTTGGCAGGAGCTGGACTACCGACTGGCGTGTATCGTTTCACAGGTGGGGCGCATATTGAACATTTATAAAGCTTTGTGAAATCAGTGTTAAAATCTACGTCCCTTTAAATATATTGTTCAAATTGTGATAAATAAATCTTTTATTGTTCAACATGAAGCCAATTTCATTTTGGTGTGCCTGGAACATGTAGTTACTCAGATATTCACATTTGAAATTATGTCAACTTTTTAGAGGGACACCCTGTATATATACTAAATCTCAGCCAGTACAAGTTCCACTCTAGGTAGAGAGCTACTGTGTAGTTTTGTATCAGCCTAAGAAATGGCCAAAAGTGACGTTATTAGGTTATGCAAGAGAGACAGTGGTTAACTCTTGAAGAGCTTAAGATTGTAGAGATTGGGAAAGCATCCCTTTGGGAGTCTGTTCTACAAGGTAGCAGTTCTTGCGAAGAAGTTGTTTGAATAGAATTTACTTTTTAATAATGGCATACGAAAGAAAATGAGTATGATTCCCTATTGTGTTAATTGGCATAGCGGGTTCGAGCTGTAAAGGGGCGATGGTGCTAAGCAATGTAGCTCGTCATGCTTTCAAAATCTCGATATAACAGCGAGAGGCTAGTTTCATTTCGCTTATGGGAAAGCAATTGTAGGGTGGAAAATTATCACCCACAAGGCGATATAGAAGATTTTGAAGTCTTATCAAGACAGGAAAGTAAGAATCGTGCAGTTTCAGCCCAGATATTGCAGCAATACTCCAAAATCATTTTGTCTTTGTCTGATCTGGCTTTTGTAAAGATAATATAGCAGAGGGAGTCAGATGGGGTCACGAGAAATAAGTAGATGAAAAAAGAGGCTCATGAGATTATGTAGGAAAGATAACAGTTGCCCCTTCAAGAGGTCAACATTGTAGTGATTGGGAAGACATTCTTCGGTTAGTATATTCCATAAAGCTACAATTCTTGGAACGAAGGTTTCCGAATAGAACTTCCTCCTAACTAATAGAATATAAAGAGGACGAGGATTATTTACACTTGTTTACGTGGCATGGCGGGTTCCAGTTGTAAAGGTCAAGGGTAGTGGGATTAAGGAATGTATCGTGTCAGAACACATGCCATGGAAAAAACGATAGTGCAGCATCTGTCAGAAAAAGGTTGTAGGATGAAAAATAATTCGTCACCCACACGGCCGAGTAGATGCTTATGTACTTTGTCATTACAGGTAAGTGAGCACTGGGCAGTTCCAGTCCAGATATGGCAACAATACGCCATTTTTGGTCTGATATACACTACCGGCCATAATTATTAGGCCACCCCAGTTTTAAAAAAAATAATGTATTTCATTCTATTTTTAGTATTTATTGCCAAGTGGATAATTCTAAATGAAAATAGAATGGTTCTTTTGTTATTATTACTTTTCAGAATCTTACAAGGTAGCCAGGAAACCTTTGCTTCGGCCAGCCAATAAAAAGAAGAGACTAGCATGGGGAAGAGAGCACAAAACTGGACACCATAAACAGTTCATTTGATGCACATGTTATTGTGCAGTATTAACAAAAGAACCATTATATTTTCATTTAGTATTATCCACTTTCAATAAATGCTAAAAATCGGATGAAATACATCATTTTTTTAAAACTGGGTGGGGGTGGGGGGGCTAATAATTATGACCCGTAGTGTAGCTTTTTTATAGCACGGGGTCAGATACTTACCGAGAAGTACAATGAACTGACCATTTTCTTTAGCAAAAAATACTGTATATTAGCTTCACTTGAGATTTGGGAAGTGCTTGGAACTTTTTCCCGATTGGAATGACTAATTTCGGCAGTACTTATGCTAAAATTGGAACGATACAGAAAAGATTAGCATGACTCCTGACACACAGGATGACGTGAAAATTCGTGAAGCGTTTCATATTTTTTAAAGACAGAATGTGCGTTGTGGTCCAGTGGATATCGGCTCCGAACGACAAATCGGGGAACCGAGTTCGAATTCCAGTTGAATTCCTTGCATTCACTTACGCACAAATACTCTTAGGAAAGGTATGAATCTGTCTCTTCCCTCCAGCTATGGGATAAATAATAGGACAGATTGGGTTCTACTAGCAACCAGTCTATCATAAAAAGCAATGGCAACCTACTGAGGGATAATCTTCTGCCCAGTCAGTCGTGTCTCTTTTGAGACATTATCGCCCAAAGCGTGTATCATGTATGGCATTTAACTGACTAAATATAGAATTACCTGGGTTGGTGTTCAGGCGCACGGTAAGCACACTCTGAGTGTTGGACACCTTAACCCTCATTAAGACATCCAGTTTGATGAAGAAAAAGAAAAACTCTGATGTAACACTTGCTATTTGACAGCATCCAATGGTATTAAGTGATTCTTTATTTCGGCTACAAAATCTGATATAGTATATATTATTCATACTTATATATAACTTTTTTTCTATATATATAACTTTTTTCTTTGAATTGTAGGACCCCCACAAAACTGAATGTTTGTTTTTTATAAAACTTATTTATTTATTTACAATTGTGTTCAGTCTATACAAGGCTCGAGAGCCACTCAAAGAAGCGGTTCTAGAGTAAGAGACACACTTTATGTGGATACGTGGAGAAGATAACAGTTAACCCTAGATTTGGCGAGGTTAAGATTGTAATGATCTAGGAAGCACTTTCTTGGAAGTCAATTCTACAAAGCAGAAGTTCACGGGAAAAGTTTAAAAAAAAAACACTTTTTTAATTATTTTAAAAATTTGTATTAAGCTTTTCAATTTTCGATTAGTAAATATCGTCTTCACTTATTAATTTAATAACCTATAACGGACAGTGATTGAAATAAATTTGTAAAACTTTTTTTTTATAATCGTATCACCCCAAGCAAGGCATATTATTGCCACTGTTGTGCAGGGGGTTACATAGGAGGAAAGTTATGAGAAATTGTGAAAGGTTATAGGGACTGTCAGGAAGTGGGTAAGAGAAAGATGAGAATACTGATGAGGGTGGAGTTTTTGAAAGTTTATAAATTTTTATAATTAAAAGATAAAAATGAAAGACTATGATTATTAATAAAAGCAATTAAAAGCTTATCTAAATTTAAAAGATGGTATAGTTTTATTTATCTCACGATGGAACACTAAGGGAATGAGAGTGATTCGCTACAATGTGCGTAACATGATGAGTCTTAGTCGTGAAGGTTAGAATAGGTGCAAGTAAATAGTGTTGAAAACTTTTCATGCAAATAGCGATAGAGCAGATAGAGGCTTGCGACGTTTCCTCACTGAGAAAGGCGTTATCAGGTGGAAAATAATTAACCACTTAAAAGGACGCCGAGGCGCTTCTGGACTCTATCGAGACTGGAAAGTAAACACTGGGCAGCGCATGCCCAGTTATGGTAACAGTTCTCCATTTTTTGCCTGATATGAATCATGTACAAGTAGAGGATAACAGGAGTCGGGTACGTCGTGAAGCGGCACAAGGAACCTACGATCTCTTTTTCAGCATCTTTAACAATGAACCGTATGTAAATCCTTGTGCAAATTAATTGAAACAACTGCTTGAGTTTCCTTTCTTTCAAAGCACGATCATTTTTAGACTCACTAGAGTGACAGGGTGCTATTGATTTCTATGTTTTTTTTTTTTTCTTTTTCAGATTATGTTATTTGCAATGGTTTGCAGCAATATGAATTTATTTTCGGAGTGTATGATAAAATTTGTTTGGCCATGAAAAATATTGCATCTTCTGTGATTGCATCAGATGTTTATTACGCCCAGACACTATTGTTTTGACTGTCGATTAGTTGTTCTACAGCCATTGTCTGCGATGGGCTTTACCCCAAGTTAGCGTAGAAAAATTGTAACGCTGCACGAACACACTGGCAAGCCTTACAGAGAGATAGAGGATATTGCTGGCATCAACTTTTTAACTGTTGCTTGTGTGTTGTGGGGGTCTTCCCTTTTTCTTTGATAATAGACTCTTCTAAAGTATACATATACTCCTGCCATAGTGAGATACGTGAGATCCGAGAGATACCGGCGAGATCAGTCCGAGTTTATCTCCGGACTTGACACTGTCGGCTCTTTGCCAGTCGTGGCTATGTCGAAGGGTAGAGACACGACAGGGCAAAGTCAGGCAGCTATTTTTTGACTGGGCTATATGGCTCGGATCATCCACTCTAAAAAGGGCTTGTGCCACATTTTTCCCCAATGGTGGGGGTTGATTGATATCGACCTGAGAGATACCGACAGATACCGGAAGATACCGAGGTTTCACAGAGAATACAACGTCAGTAGTTCATAGTAGCTCTGAGCTCCACTCAGCCAGAATATTGTTACACAGCACCCGTCAGCTTCCGACGCGGACTTACTAAATATACTACGACTTCACTTCAGAGACTTGTATATATATTTCGTACTAACTCGTATTCCTGGATTACTAACCTGCGTTCAAGTTTGTATCTTTTACGTTAATATACTTATTTTTCTATCTCAAATTCAAGTTGTTGTTCTATTTATTTGTGCGGTCCCCATTAATGGAGTATACAACATTGTGTTATCAAGGCGAAGAAAAAACCCGGATCCATCAGCCGAAAACGTAAAGGAAAATGGAGTCAGAAGTGAAAAACAACGCCAAGAGACGACGTACACGTGATCACGGAAAGGGTAAAAGATCATAGAGAGAGATTATTCGTTTTGTTGTAATTAATTTGCACAAGGGTGAACGTTTTCTACTTGTGGTCTAGGTTGAGGTATAGTCCCAATAGGCGCTCAACTCAATGGGCCTCACAATTTAACCGAAGGTGCTCGTAACTAATGAACGTTTGGATAATTTTTATTTTCATTGAGTCCAGAAAAGAAGAACTGTGTATGTACATATAAAAAATCTAATAAAATCTTAATTAAAAGTACATGTTGATTGTGTTCAACTTCAACTAAACATGTATTAAACAGATTACTGTCCAAATGCACACACACACACACACACACACACACACACACACACACACACACACATATATATATATATATATATATATATATATATGAGTGTACAGTAAAATTACTGCCAAGTGGCGACAGTCTGTTAAACCATTGAACGCAATCAGGAAGTTTAAGCATTATGTTTGCATCAGTATCCACTCTTATGGAGTGCAATGGACAAATTGTTTTCTAAATTATGCAAAAATTAAAATAATGCTGACATCTAATTTTAACAGATATATTTACCAAAATGACACAAATATATCTTGAAATACTAAGGAGTAATTTTATTCAACCACAGCCACCAGACGACTTCGGAATCTTTTGCAACTCTTCTGAACGATCTCCTTGTTTAAGTTGGTAAATGCTGCCATATTTATTGCCTTCAGTTCATCTTTGGCATCAAACGGCTTTGTTGGTTTCTTGCTCAACTGTGACCCTCACATAATAATTAGGGGGGTTGCAGTCTGGGCACTGTAAGGAAGATGTTGCTTGCGTGGCTTGGTGCAGAGTCCTTTTTGCTAGACATAGCGTCTTCTAATATTCACCCTCTTTACTCGGGGCAGCTCTATCTCCTTAAGACACTTGATGTTGGCCTCCATGTTCAATCTGGGCACTTGTGGGATGAAAGAAGTCATAACGTCGCCATCACTAGTGATCACTCCAAACACTTTCGCCATCACCATTAGACGCATCCAACTCTTTCCGAATCCTCTGCAGATCGACACCCAAGCGCTTTGAAATGTTCGTATCGGCGCTTCAGGTGTACAGCATGCCGCTTCTAAATTTCTGTCGAAGAGAATTACGTTATAGTGCTATTTTTCTTACAAGCGTTACCCAACTGACCCTACTATACTGTTCAGTTGACAAAATCAAAAACAAGCAAAGCGCATGCGTGAAATGAAGATATAAAATATCGATAATTTACCCATCGTAACCTGTAAAATGCTCTATACCGAATATTGAGAACTGTTACACATGTGTGTGTGTGTGGGGGGGGGGGGCAACAAAGACACGCGTGTGGACACGTGCTTAGTTAGTTACAACGTTTCAAAGAAAGAAATTCTCGAACAATAGACGACAAGACGTTAATATTCTCGCACCTACTTGCGGAATTTGTTGTATGAACGCCATTTTGGTCGACAAGTGCGTTACTGATGAATTTGTGCGAGACAACGGTGAACGGTTTTTTCTTTTTCTTTTTCTTTTCTTTACTTAATTGGTAGGCGGCGAGCGATACTAGATCCCTTTGACTAGAGACTGCAAATATGGCCGATTATTTACCCAGATGAAAAGTCTTTCAAGATATATGGGCGAAACTGGTAAAAGAAAGCAAACGCAAAAGCAAAAGCAAAAAGATATCTTCAAAAGAAACGATTATTATTATACAGTCAGTTAAGTGCTATACGTTATACACGCTTGGGCGATCATGTCTCAAAGGTGACATGACTGACTGGGTAGAAGATTTTTCCCCCAGTCAGTCAGTTAAGTGCCATACGTGATACACGCTTGGGCTGAAGGTTATCCCGCAGTAGGTTGCCATTGCTTTCTGTGGTAGACTGGTTGCCGACCAAGGCTATAGAACCCAATCTGTCCTGCTATTTAACCCATAACTGGAAGGAAGAGACGGATTAATACCTTTCCCAAGGGTATTTGCGCGTAAGTGAATACATAACTGGCTGTCAACCAAACCAGTCTGTTTTGGTATTTAACCCATAACTGGAGGGCAAAAAAGATTAATACTTTTTAAAGGTTATTTGCGCATAAGTGAATGCAACGAAATTAACCGGGTTGATCCCGAACTCGGCTCTGTGATTTCTCCTTCCGAGCCGATATTCACTGCACCACAACGCACATCTTTATTATTCATATTACAAAATAAAATCCACTTAAATGTTCAGCTTTGTTTGTTATTATCGATATAATCATATATAATATAAAATAATTAAAAAAAAACATAAATAAAGGAATATATCTTCCCGATTAACAATTCTGAGTTATTATCTATTACACCATCTGCACAACCAAACTTACACCAGCTGGTATTTCCAGTCGGTCAGCAATGACGGTACTAACCAAGCTTGATGTTGCTTAACTTTGGTGATCGTATGGGAACTGGTGTTTCAACATGACATGGCCATAAAGCTATGCATCAATTTAACATTTGAGTTTTTCTTCTGCAATTCATTTACAAAAGCTTGTTAGGTTGGATACTTTCTGTTTCCCTCTGCCCTCTTGCCTTCAACATGACCTGTGAGTGTCAAAATCCCTGAATCCATTTTCCTTGTTATGTGTACCAGAAACTTCAAAAATATCCTAAATAAAGGTTTCCATTTACTTTGAAACTTTGCTCACTTATTCATTCCATAATATTCTCAGCATTTGTCTCCAACATGACATCAAATGTTGCAATATAGACACTAAATTTTATCTAATACAAAGCCCACTGGCCACTCAAGGTAGAGAGTTAATGAATGAAGTGGTCAATATGAACGAAAGAGGAAGAAGCGGAAAAGACGATTACGAAAGTATGGTGGATAGATAAGGATTGACCATAAACGCGGAGAAATTCCTCTTTAGGCGTTTTTAAAAGCATTAACGCGGGACTCTTTTTCAACGTAGTCAGTCAGTTAAGTGCCATACGTGATACACGCTTTGGGCGATCATGTCTCGAAAAAGACATGACTGACTAGGCTGAAGATTATCCCGCAGTAGGTTGCCATTGCTTTCTGCGGTAGACTGGTTGCCAGCCAAAGGCTATAGAACCCAATATGTCCTATTATTTAACCCATAACTGGAGGGAAGAGACGGATTAATACCTTTCCCAAGCGTATTTGTGCGTAAGTGATTGCAAGTAGTAGTTCTTGCAAGAATGCTTTCGAGGTGGAATGACCTTCTTTTCAAAAGAATAAGTATGTAATAGGGGTGATTCGGCCCTTTTAACATGGCAAGGGGTGTCTTGGCTGATCTTGAAAAATGAAAAGTGTTCCATATGATTTTTTCATTTTGTAATTCATTCTTTTTTTTAAAATCAATTCACCCCAAGCAATGCGATAAAAACAATAAGACACAAGGGAGATACTGGAAGTGGAAGAGCAAGAAAAGTCTTTACAAAGAACCGGAAACCTAAAAATAATATAAATTTCAGGGTTTAGGGAGATTTTTATTTTTAATTGTTTCATCCTAATGAAGGCAATACTGCCACTGATGCACATGGAGGCACAACGAGAGAAGAGGGAAAAGAAAAAGAGAGCAAGGTACAGGAGATGTCGAAGAAAGGATAAGAGAAAGAAGTGAATGAGTTTTATTTAATGGAATATCAACCTTTATGGGTCGTTTTATGCCAAAAAAGTAAGGTTTTAAGATATTTTTTTAATGTTCGTTTATAGTTAGAAGGTAGATTTAATCCTATTTTGATGAAGATTCTAAAAAAATTCTTTTTTTCTTTAAAAAAACTGAAGATGTCTTCTAGTTTTGTATTCAAAATGTATTGTTGGTAAAAAATTTTTCTTTCAAAAATGTATTATGGCAATAATTTTTTTTTCTTCAAAAATGTGTTATGGTAATAATTTTTTCCTTCAAAAATGTATGATGGCAATAATTTTTTTTGTATTCAAAAATGTTTTATAGAAATAATTTTTTCCTTCAAAAATGTATTGATGGTAACATTTTCCCTCAAAAATGTATATTTTTCTATAAAAATCTATTTTTATGTATATATTTATATAAAAGTTTGTTTTTATACTTTCATAGCATTTTGACCCTAGTTTTGGGGTTAACTATTTACCCATTTGCCTAACAGGTGCTACCACTCCGGATCAGGGTGGACCTGGGAACAACAGCAATTAAGAGGTGGTTCCATGTTCCTCACAACCTCCGAATCAGAGGCCTTGCTGCCGGATGCAGTTTATTGTCATACCCAGGACCGAAGAGAAAGAAAGTATAAGGAAGGGAGTTCCACAGGCAGGAAGTGCAAGGAAAGAAACTGATAGATTAGAAGTCGAGGTTACATTTGCCTATTTTGACGGTAAAAGAGTGGGATCTAGTTGTCAATCTAGTAGCACGAATAAATCAACATGGTCGGGGCACCAGGTAATGAAGCTCGTTAGAGCAGAAATCGTGAAAATATTTGTAGAAAAGACACAGAGTGAAGCCACATCTCATCGGTGAGAAAGTGATTGAAGTCGACCTGCCAAATCGGAATCGATTACATTGCAGATCCTCTTTTGGATTTTTTCGAGAACCCCGAGATGAACAGCAGGAGCATCCGACCAGATATGTCAACAGTATTCAATGCACGGACGAATAGTAGATCTGTAAATGTGCACGATGGATTCTGACGAAAAAAATTTCCTTGCCCGACAGTGTCCGGTATTCCCATTATTGAATGACAAGAGGGAAAATAACGAATAACGGTAATAAAGAGGGGCAGTTAAGAGTTTAAGGTTGCTTAGAGCTACAATAGAAGTCGTGGAGAGTGAGTTCCACGGGCGGGAAGTGCGAGAAAAGAAACTGAGGGAGTAGAAGAGGCGGTTACATTTGACTGTTTTGACAGTAAAACGGTGAGAATTAGTTGTCAGTCTAGTAGCAGCACGAGTAAATTTGTGTTGTCAGGGTAGAGGGAGATAAACTCGTCAGAGCAGAAATCGTGAAAATATTTGTAGAAAAGACACAGAGTGAAGCCACATCTCATCGGTGAGAAAGTGACTGAAGTCGACCTGCTAAATCGGAATCGATTACATTAAAATAGATATCTCCACTCACTGTCGATACATACGTTTTAAAGTGAATTTTAATAAATGATTTTGTTTTTATGGCATATCAACTTCGGCGGGTCATTTATTACCAACTAAATTTTTATTTATTTATTGCTAGTAATACCTTTTTCTTTCAACAATTTATTGTTGTTTTTATATAAGTCTTGTGTAGTAATACTTTTTTCTTTTCGAATATCAAAATTCATTGAGATCTGCTTTTAAGGGCAGGGTCCCCAACCCCTACCCTCTTATTTAACCCATAATTGGAGGGAAGGGACGGATTAATACCTTTCCCAAGGATACCAGTGCTTAAGTGAATGCAGGGTATTCAACTGGAATTCGAACTCGGCTCACCGATTTCTCTGTCTGTGCCTATATCCACTGCACCACAACGCACATCCGTCACTAAACGCTTACAGCACCTGGTATTCCCAAGCGGTCACCCATCTAAGTACTGACCAGGCTCATCATCGCTTAACTTCGGTGATCTAGTGAGAACCGGTGTATTCAACGTAGGCCTTTAATGAATGAAAAATGTTTCCTGAAGCATTCATTTTAGCTTTAATTAAAAGCTAAATAATTAAATTTATTATTTCCAGTAACTAAAATTCTCTGATATATTTCAAATAAAAGCCATATTGATTGGAATGTAAAATTTTTGAGAGTTTTCATTTTAGCCGCCATTTTTCAAATATTGACAGATTTATAAACAAACTAGCAGTATAGCCTGGCGCTGCTCGGGTGTAATGAAAGCTTTAAAACTAATCCATGGGCCTAAAGCACAGATTCAGCCTAAAGGATATTTGTGTGAAGTTTGGTGAGAATCGGATAAAAATTGTGGATTTGTATAAAGGACATACAGACAGATAAACAGACATACACACAAACATCTTGCCTTATTTATATATATATATATATATATATATATATATATATATATATATATTATCGATTTTCTACACTATTGTAAGAACTACAACCTTGAAACTTCTGAATATCGGTTTTTATGTCTTTGTCTATGAGTGTATCAAATTTTATTAAAATCGGATTACTCCTTCTATAACCCGATTTTTTCAATTATTGATTTTCGATATTTATCGGGGGTATCCTGACACAAAACCTATCTAACAACACTTGCAAGCGCTTACAGTACAACTGTATAAATTTTTAAGAAACTCGGTTCAGCCGGTTTAGCCGTTCCAGAGTCTATAGGTAATGGACACACGTACACATACAGATAAAGTTCCATTTATGAATAAGTTTAGATAGATTAGATGTTAATTCTGGGTTTTATAAATCTTACAAAAATAAAATATACATCTGTGACATATTGTTCGTGGAAAATTAGAAAGTTAAATTAATCTGATTTATAACTAACATTATTTGCTTACAGCATGAAATTTAGTATAAAAGTGTTTCTTAATCAAAAAGGTGTGACTTGATTGATGTGAGATGACAGTTAAGAATAGTTTACCAGAATTGACATAAATTTATGAAACCTAAGTGAACGCTTTGCTTCTGGGTTTCAACTACTTATTAATTTAAAAAATAAGATTATATATTCAGCAATTATTTATTTTCTTATTGAATTTTAGTTACTTTAGCGTTATAGATTTACCTTTCTGAAAAAATAAAATTTGAAATAATATAAAATTTTCTTAAATTAATTTTAAAATTTAGTAACTGAGATAATAATGAAATTATATACCATGATAGAGATGACTCATTAATTTATGAAATATTATGGAATTTTCTATATTATTTATTTGTATATTTTAATATTTTATATATTTTATAAGTTTTAATATTAGTTTCATATTATTTTTTATTAATAATTGTTATCATGGTGGTTATGACATGGTAAAGTTAACTTTTTTAATGTTTTTATAGTACTTTGCATTTTAATTACATAATTATTTAGACTTATTTTATTATCATGGCGTTCCCTAAACAATATATATATATATATATACTGGTATGTGCAACAGGGAAAAGATGTTTTGGAATATTTCGTTACCCTAGAAAGAGCCGTTTTTTACTTCTTCTTTTTTTAATCATTTCACCCCAAGCAAGGCTGTACCGCCACTGATGTGCAGGGGGCTACAAAAGAGAGTCACAATTTTACACAGGAAAAGAGTGAAGACAAAGACGAACTAGCTACAGGGAGTGAAACAGAAAGGGCAAGAGAAGGATGTGAACACAGGAATGAAAACAGTTACGAATACAAAGAGAAAGAAGGAAAAGAACAAGATACACGGGGGATGTGGATAGGGCTGGAGTTAAGTGGATTATAAATGGGAATTGACTTTGCATTTAAATTCTTGGTGGTTGTAGCCGTCAGGAAAACAAGTATGTGGAAGGGAGTTCCACAGGCGGGAAACAAGAGAAAAAAGCTAATGGAGTAGAATTGTCGCCTGCATTTGGTTGATCTCACTGTAAAAGGATGGGACCTTGATGTCAGTCTGGTTGCTCGAGTAAATTCTTATGGAAGGGGCACCAGTGCTTCTTTTTTTTTTTACTTCTATTGCTGAGCTGATTCTCGAGATACAGATCCTGTATAACACTGCGCCATCTTCATGTTGGTTTAATTAATGATTGCCAGTTATATCATTGAGATTGGAAATCGTATAAAATGGATGTACAAAACTCATTATGTTGCCGACATAATGACTGTTTACACCATCGATTGTCCAAATATGTTTGATGGTCTGACCAACGGTATTACCACTGAGTATTTCATGCAGGCCTTCTGCATATTTTGGATGCTCAGTAAGCAAAACTTTTAGATTTAACAAAATGAGGAAACTAGGAATTAAAAAAAAAATTGAAGGGAAGAAATGTAAAGCTTGTTGAGTGTTGAAACGGACACACGAAACACAGAAGTGAAATGAAAGGATTGTACACTTCCGAAAAGTTTTATATAAGAGTTTTCGTTTCCTGTCAGGGAAGAAACCTTGTAACACTTGAATTTTAATATGTCATTTATGAGCTAACATAAATATTAAAAACTAACAATCTACACAAAAAACCCAACATTTTTTAAATTATATTAAAATTTTGGGGGCGTGAATATTTGTATAAAACTTTTCAATTTTCGATTAGTAAATATAGTCTTAATTTAATAATCTATAACGGACACTGATCGGAAAAAATGGAAAAGATTTTTGAAAGTCTATAAGTTATTATAATTAAAAGGTAAAAATGAAATATTTCTTGTAAAAATTCATCATTCATCAATTTTTTTTCTCTTCAGACTATGATTTCCGTAATATATATTGTTTATAAAAGCAATTAAAAGCTTATCTAAATAAAAAAAATGGCATAATTTTATTGCATTTTTTCACTATTCTGTGCATATTTCCTGAAAAGTGTCAACTGTTTGAAAAAAAAAGGTAATTTACATTCTCCAAGATATTTTTTTTCTTTTTTTTTTTTTAATCATATCACCCCGAGAAATGATGTGAAGGGGGCTACGTAAAAATGAAAAGATTGGAAAAGAGAAAGCATTTAAATAAAAACAAAATTTGCGGACAAGTGTTAATTTCTATAAATTTCAGGAAATAAATTGGATTGGGAAGGTGTAACAGATGTAAAAAGAAAAATTACCAAGATTTTATAAAAATAATGATTTCAAGTATTTTTTGATAAGCTATGAAAGTTGTTTTTTTTTTATTAAATACGACCATTATTTGATTTTTGCAAGATCCCCCCCCCCCCACCAAAATATGAGCTGCGTAATATTACGTTTGCAATAACAAACTCTGGTGGAAATCTTGTCATGAATTATTAAGAATTATTATGACTTATCATCATTTATCGTCATAAATATATTAAATTAATGATAAGACAAAGAAAAATTAGGGAATGTTTATCAAGCTAATGTGTTTCAATTTTTTTAAAGCTTCATCCGACAATGAGATATGGAGAAAAAGAAGAAAGAGATTCTGATATTTTTACTTTTGTGTTGTTTTGCATTGGTCAATCATGTCTCACGTGCACTACTTAAACATACGTTAGTATAATTTATAGCGATCAGAAAAAAATGTTTTAAAAAGAATAAAAGAAATTTCTATGAGATTTAATTTTATCTTAATTGAAAGTTAAAGAACTAAATTTACTGTTTTCAGTAAGGAAAATGTTTTGGTGTATTCTAAATAGAAATTGTATTGATTAGAATCTAACATTTTAAAACTTTTTAAAAATTTTAATTTTTTCCGTCATTTTTGAGCGATAGACACATTTGTAAACAAAAGTAAATTCTCGGTTTTAAAAATCTTGCAAAAATAAATTATATATCTTTGAGACGTTATTTTTTTAGAATATTATCAAATTTACAGTTAATTTAATCTGATTTACACAATTATTACTTATTTATAGCATGAAATTTAGAATAAAAGTAACTCTTAATCAATTAATTAATTAATCAATTAATTAACTAATCAATTAATTAATTAATCGATCAATTAATTAATCAATTAATTAATCAATTAATTAATTAATTAATTAATTAAT
This sequence comes from Ascarosepion bandense, assembly GCA_037127315.1. Lineage (NCBI taxonomy): Eukaryota > Metazoa > Mollusca > Cephalopoda > Sepiida > Sepiidae > Ascarosepion > Ascarosepion bandense. Next base: position 676,537 of record JBBBDQ010002143.1, read on the forward strand.
CGATCAATTAATTAATTAATCAATTAATTAATTAATCAATTAATTAATTAATTAATCAATTAATTAATTAATCGATCAATTAATTAATTAAATAATTAATCAATTAATTAATTAATCAATTAATCAATTAATTAATTAATTAATTAATTAGGTGGGAACTGGACAAGTGCAAATTAGTGATGACAGTCAGATGTCATATGTGTGGTGAATACGGAATTAAAAGTAACTCTGTTCTCTTCACTTTTTACAAAAATTCACAATCCTGTGTGAAATCAAATTTTGACGAATAAGAAAAGGATTGACCCCGTAGTGAAAGAAAAAGATGAAGCCAAATTTCGCGATCCGATGTTAAATTTAATTTCTAACTAATGAAAGGAAGCGATTTGCAAAACTGAGAGAAAATTGAACAATCTAGTGGGAAAAAGTTTCGCTATAAAAGAAAAAAAAAGTCGAATCAGTCAGTCAGATAGGAGCAGAGAAACAACGACAGAAATTTCAAGCCACTGACCCAGACATAAGTTCCCTTCACACATTCATTCTCCTTCATCATCTTCACTATTCTCGCCGTCAACAAAGAAAGGAAACGACAACAAGATACTTCAACTGACTCCTAAAAATTAACGCAAAGTACAATTTTCATTTATTGCTTTACCTTCCTTTTCACCTTCTCGCCGGTCATAAAAAAGGAAAGGAACACAGACTTTATTAAACACCTTCTGCTACCTACAGCTACAAGCTCTAGGTTCATTTAACTCCTACAATTGATGTTATTCTGTTCTGTTTATAAAATTCTACTTTAACATGCAAACGATATGCTTTTATTCTTCCATAAATTCAACCTTCTTATAATTCTGATAATATCTGATAAATCTAAGTTCTAGGGACTATTGCTATGTTTGACATAAGGCCAATTCAATAAACATTCAACCATCTCCTTACTTCATATGACAGCCAAGTATGGTTGACCAGATTTTTTTCAGCGAATGAGTGGAGTTACATATTTATGTAAGTGTATAATAATTCTATTTCGTCTATGTTGGATTCAGACGATAAAGTATATTTGTAAGTGTGTGTATGTATATCTAATAGACATTGTTATATTCAGCGTATGGTTTCAGAACAAGGAAAAAACGACGGAGGTTTAGGAAATAAATGCTTGTATAAACGAAAAGAATACAACAGGTGGTATGAATGTTTCTCGTTAAAGGAAAGAAATCAGTCAGTTAAGTGCCATACGTGATACACATTTGGGCGATCATGTCTCGAAAGAGACATGACTGACTGGGCAGAACATTATCCCGCAGTAGGTTGCCATTGCTTTCTGCGGTAGACTGGTTGCCGACCAAGGCTATAGAACCCAATCTTTCCTGATATTTAACACATAACTGGAAGGAAGAGACGGATTAATACCTTTCCCGAGGGTATTTGCGCGTAAGTGAATACAATGGATTTAGCTGGAATTCGAACTCGGCTCCCCGGTTTCTCGTTCCGAGCCGATATCCACTGTACTACAACAGTGAGTTGTGACATATTCTGGCGACGGCCTTTCGCGGGTGTCATTGAAGACGGGAGGCCGTTGTGAATCGTGGCTGGTGTGCCGGCCGACTGACGAAAAAGTCCCTTTGATGGGTTTTTAAATCTTTTTCTCAGGATCAGATCGGCTTCAATTTTTCTTTGTTTCTTTAAGCAGGAGTGGTTGCTATTGATGAAATTTTGAATTGTATTTTGGTGGGGTGGAAGGGAATCGTAAGCTATATACCGAGCGTATGTGCAGTTAACAAAGTTTTTAGTTCAGCCTTGTGTTTCCGAGTGTTCGCATCCAGCCAATGGTAGAAATTTGTATAACATGAATCGGAAGAAAATCTGGTTTTAGGAAGATTATAATACATTATGTTTGGTGTTTTTTTTCCTCATGTTAATTTGGAAGCTTGTTTGCGTACATATCGTTTGTTCTAGATAAGCATACGTTAGAGGTTTGGGATGTAATATAATGTTTTTGGCGTATGTTTATCGTTGGTAATATAGTTATTATTAATCCCTCGAAGTAATCCCTAATTGTTCTTTTTTAATTATGGGACCATTTAATAACATAAGTATTTAATTACCCACTTACAATATCTAAGATGTAATACGTAAACATGCTTCAGTATAAACGACCATAATTTAAATTATTGCGATTTTATTTAACAATATATGCAACTGAAATCGTCAAAAATATTTACATAAGAAATTCGTAAAAAATTTAAAACTTACTCCAGATGCTTTTTTTTTATTATTGAGTAAACACTACCTCCATTTTAAAAAATGCCGATGGTTCAGCGCCCATCGGATCAGATAGTAGTTCCTACTGCAAAAGGAAATTCAGGTTCGAATCCTGCCGTGGAGTACTCTGTCTTTTTTTTTTTTAGGTTTACTAGAGTGCGCCCGTCGGTAGACTAAATAGACATTGTTTAAAATAAAACAGAGCGTTTATTCAAATACGGATACCACTAAATACAAGGTTTAAATTCACAAAGAAATTGTCGGATTAAAAAATAAAATCGATAAATTCTTTAATATATATATATATATATATATATATATCCAGGATTTAATATATATATATATATATATATATATATATATATATATATATATAAATTCAGGAGATTTACGAAATTAATTAACAGTCAACATATTTCGATTTATTTTTAATAGATAATTCTATTTAAGTAGATACTATGTTTTTAATTGAATAGTATATTTATATGCATATAACTTTACCGGCCTGAATATTTTTTGAGAAATTTTGTTAGAAAAATACGTGTCATTCAGCTGGATAAGAAACTGTCACCCCAAACAACACAGTGGAAGAGGTCAATTGATCTAAAGTGTCTTAGACCGCTGGAACACGAATGATATCACAGTCTAAACGAAGCCGAATCAAGCCTCCTTATAAACACCAGTTTCCGATTTGTCGTAATATTCATCTCTGCTCTGAAAGCGTATTTTAATGTAAACAAAAATACTCAGACGTCTAGACTAATAATATATATATATATAATATATAATATATATATATATATATAATAATAATATATATATATATATATATATATATATATATAGCGGCCTGAATATTTTTGTTTACATTAAGGTACGCTTTCATGTACTCGTAGACACATGTATATACTTATTTACCTCCTTTCCTATATCTATCTATCTATCTATCTATCTATCTATCTATCTATCTATAGATAGATAGATAGATAGATAGATATAGGTAAGGAAGTAAATAAGAGTATCTATTATTTTCTGCTAAAATACGAGTATCTATTAAAATAATGTCCAAACAAATAAATTAACATATATATATATATATATATATGTGTGTGTGTGTGTGTGTGTGTGTGTGTGTGTGTGTGTGTGTTATAAATAAGTGAAGCCATTGCGGTCATATTTCGTTATGCATGAATTCCCCCGAATGTAGAGAACTGAATCGGATATTGTGAAGTTCATGGTGGAACTTAATTTAATAACAGAAAAAAACTTTCTTAGAAGCAACGAAACAAAGAAAAGAACGCAGGACTGTGTTGTAATACCAGTCTTTCGATATGGCAGTGAATGTTGGACCATTTCCGTCCGGTTAAAGAGAAAATCGGAGGCAATAGTAAAGTGGATCTACAGAAGAATGCAAAGGATGCCATTGACGAAGAGTGAATGTAACTAGGAAGTTTTAGGGAATATGAAAGCAGAAGTACACTTATACTTAGAACCAGGAAGAGAAGGCTGAAATTTATGAAACATAATGAGGAAAGATGGCTAAGAAAATATGACCCTCACAGAGCATATAGAAACCAAAAGGGTCAGGAGGCCATCTACCTGATGGGCTTATGTAAAGGATGGTAGAATGGCAAGTGATGGGATGGTAAAAATGCAAACATTACTAAGAGCTACAAAGATGATATTTTGGTGAGTCATAGTCACCAAGGTTCTGGAGGGAAACCGTACAGAGAAGATGATTTTGTATTTCAGAAAATGCGTGAAATAGTCTAGAGTGCCAAAACAAACGGGATCTCGACCCATTACGCAAATATCCCTGAAATTTGGTCGAACAAATTCTGCAACAGGTGCTGACTGGTCTGTCGAGTGATATTGATGGCTGTCGGGCGCCCTGTGGCTCCAAACCAGCACAGCTGTATCTTTTGATAATAATAATAATAATAATAATAATAATAATAATAATAATAATAACAAATTCATCACCTGGTACCAAATAAGAGTATACTTAATACTGAATGGTGCCTGGTGGTAGAATGGTCATGTTCATGGCGGAGCATTAAAAAAAAAGCGGGGTGGTTATTAAATTGTACGTTTTCGGGAAGATTTCTGGCGCTTGCCTGTGTGCCTTTATTGGCTGAGTTTGGTGTCCAAACGTCATAGCGTGATTTCTAAGTTGTTTTACAGGTGGAGAGAAAAAAAAATGATATTGTTTATTTTTGGCGGGGGGGGGGTGTTTAATGATAGCACCGGATTAAGATTCATCTGCAGATGCAGCTAAAATATTTGATCTGTTTTTGAGTTATACGTGATTTACGCCTTTATATCCCTATGCACTTGTGCGATCATGACTCTCCACAACTTCCTGTTCATTGTAGCTTGAAGAAATATTTGGCCCTTTACCGTTCCTCCCAATTACTGTTTTGCCATACATTCATACAAACTTGTTACGTCTCTTCTTGACAATTTATTGCCCAATCGCGGATGACTTAGTAATTTCACTAGTAATTTCACTCTGCACTTCTTAACCTCACTATGTCCTCAGAAGACATAAATTTGAACAGTCTTCTGATTGTATGTATGTAACCTTTTTGCGGCCACTTTTTTAACTTTCTCGCTGCTCGCATGTTCTGTCTATGATATTAATAGCAGTATAGCCCGGCGTTGCTCGGATGTAATGAAAGCTTTAAAACTAATCTATGGTCCTGGAGCTCAGACTCCAGACTCAACCTAAAGAATATTTAAAATAATAAAATAATTGCGACAATTTACCACTCGCACATATATATATATATATATATATATATATATATATATATACTAGCAGTATAGCCCGGCGTTGCTGGGATGTAATGAAAGCTTTAAAACTAATCTATGGTCCTGGAGCTCAGACTCCAGACTCAACCTAAAGAATATTTAAAATAATAAAATAATTGCGACAATTTAACAATCGCACAACATATGTATGTATATATATATATATATATATATATATATATATATATATATATATACTAGCAGTATAGCCTGGCGTTGCTCGGATGTAATGAAAGCTTTAAAACTAATCCATGGTTCTGGAGCTCAGACCCTTTGGACGTTGACACGAAAGACTAATAGCAATAGTTGTTTCCAGTTAAAGCGAAACCGTAGATTGAAAGACAAATAGGAATGGATGTAAGTCAAATTTTGATTCCCTGGTATCGATATCAAATTTTTTTCTGAATTTTAAAGGCTAAGTCAGTCCTCTGAGTAAATGGTATCATGGCTGAGACTAAGAACTACAATTATACCTATTTAGAGCCAAAAAAGAAGCAAAAAGTAAAATAAAAGGGCTGAAAAAATACAGACATACAGGCAGATAAACAGACACACACACAAACATCTTGCCTTTTATATATATATATATATATATATATATATATATATATATATATTATCGATTTTCTGTACTATTGTAAGAACTGCAACCTTGAAACTTCTGAATAACGTTTTTTATGTCTTTGTCTATGAGTGTATCAAATTTGATTAAAATCGGACCACTCCTTCTATAACCCGATTTTTTCGATTATCGATTTTTGATATTAATCGGGGGTACCTTGACAAAAAACTTAGCTAAGAACACTCGCAGACGCTTATAGTACAACTGTGCAAATTTTCAAGAAAATCGGTTCAGCCGTTTCGGAGTCTATAAGTAACGGACACACACACACACAGACAAAGTTCCATTTATAAATAAGTTTAGATCTAGATAGTATAGTTATGTGCTCTATATTTTTATATTCTTCTTTTATTATCTTTGAAATATCACAACTTTTTGGGGAATATAGTCGTGTTGTTTTCCTTTGCTTTCGCTGCGGTTTTGAATTCAAAGTTTTCTTTATCATAGGTTGGCTGCTACCCAAGGCAAAAGAGTTCAGTCTACACTGATGTTTAACGCTTATCTGGGCAACAGATGGTTTCTTGCAATTTACCGAGAGCATCAGTGAGAAATTGAAAGTAACCGATTAAACAGTAATCTGAACACAGCTCGCCAAATTTTCTTTCCATGTCGTCACATCAATAAGATTATTGAGTTACCCTCCATCAGCATAGGTATTTTTACCCGCCATCAAAATGGCTGATGCTAACCTACAACAGAGCAACTCATTTCGTCTTCTTAATCTCAGATTTTCTCCTTACATGAAGTGGATCGATTCTATTGATTCAATGGTTAGGTCAGCCGTTAAGATGGTTGGTTACCTGAAATGTGCCAGACAATCTTTCTCGTCAGAATCTATCTTGCATATTTATAAATCTACCATTCGTCCCTGCATTGAATATTGATGCCAAATCTATATATCTCGAGATTCTCGACAAATGTCAAAGAAGAATTTTTAATGCTATCGGTCCTTGACTGACATCTCGACTTCAGTCAAATTTCTACGGAAATAACATGGCTTTGATATGTATTTTCTCAAAATATTTTCAGAGCAATTGTTCACATGCCCCCCTCTATGGTATTCGCAAAATCCTACAGTAAAACCATATCTCATTTGCTTCAATCTCTTCTTCATCTGTGAGGAAATAATGCCATATTGGAGGATTGATATTAAGTCGCCCGGTCCACACTCCTCACTCGTCTTTTTAGCAGGAGCAATGGTTTATTTATTTATTGTTTACAAGTTTTCGGGTTTCTGGATCCTTCTAAAGCAGTCATGAGCAAACTGCTTCCCCCGGGCAACATGCGAGGCGTTTGGCTTCTTGTAACAGTCAATTAAATGCCATACGTGATACATGCTTGGACGATCATTTCTAGGCATTTCCGATCAAACTAGGCGGAAGATTTTCCCGCAATAGATTGCCATTTCTTTCGATGATAGATTTGTTTCCAACCAAGGCTATAGGACTCAATATGCTTTGCTATTCAACCCATAGCTGGAGGGAGAAGATACGAATTAATACTTTTTGCGCGTAAGTTAATGCAACTAATTCAACTGAAATTCGAACTCTGCTATCTGATTTCTCATTCCTAGCCGATATCCACTGCACTACAATGCACAAAGCACGCTTAATTTCACGAGGAAAATAACATTTCTTAAGGTTCGTTTCGTTCTCACTTGTTCACTCACACACTCTCATATGTAACCACATCTATACACAATGATGAATCAAAATATTTCTGGATTTTTAAAGTTTTCTCGAGGATTATATTTGTCTCATTTTAAACCATTAAAGACTTTGACTAAGGAAGAGCAGATGTGCAATTTCTTTTTGATTCAGAAACAGGAAACGTTTATAATACTTTCTTCTTTTTTGTCTGAAGAAGAAATATTATTTATTTAATTTTTTCTTTGGCATTTGCAAGTGAAAAAATTAGAAATTAATAGCAAGATACGTCTGATACTGACATATATCTTCATCTGTAGTAAAAATGACTGAGCCACGAAAAATTACCATGAATCATTTTAGCAGTACAGCCTGCCTTATGATGAGGTATATCTCTTGCAGCTATAGGATACAAATTCTATATCATCCATCAATCAACTAAAAAAAAAAAAATTAATTGCACACCCGCAAAGCTGAATTCAAACGACTACAACATTTCGGAAAAACCCAAAGTAGCATTGAACACCAGCAAAAAAGAATTCAAAAGGCTAAAAACTTTCCTTTTTCGCAAATCAGTGTGAAGAGCAAACCTCTAGATCCTGATTGGATGAAAAATCGAGAAATTCAAATATCGTCAGAGCAACGTTTTTTTTTTCTTTACAGCTTGAACCTCCCACGTGATCAGAATTCAATATTTAAGAATGGCCAATGACCGGTCACGGCAGTCAGTCCGACATGGGAGCGGTTAGCTTGGGACCTCGCGGGAATGTAACGAAAGAAAATTCAAGAAGCCGACCCGAACACGAGGCACGTCACAGTTTCATTCAACCTCTTCTTCCAATTTTCTTTTCTTTTTCTTCACTCAGTCAGTCAGATGGAAGCGGTAACTTATAGCGTCTCACAATGTAAGGAAGAAACTTCAAACTGACTCGCATTTGCCGCCAGTTTTCTTTGCTTCTTTTTCATTCGCCGCCACAGTCAGTCAGATGGAAGCGGTAACTAATAGTATTTCTCAATGTAAGGAAGAAACTTCAAGCTGACTCCTCTTTGCGGTCATTTTTTTTCTTCTTTTTTCACTCCACGCCAACCCGGACGTAGGGCTCGCCAAAGTTTCATTTGACTTCTTCCAACTTCCTTTTCTTCATTTTCACACCACGCCGACAAAGAGAACAACAAAGTCAAAATGGACGCGTTATGTCCAACTTCTTTATCTCTTTTGCTTTTCCTGTCTCTCAACCTGACGCGACCTAACAAAAAAGCGGCAAAAACAATGACTTTACATTCTGCTACTACACAGTCATGAACTCTAAACTTCTGTGGACATTTTAAATACCTACATTTCTTGTGCGTTGTGGTACAGTGGATATCGGCTCGGAACGAGAAATCGGGGAGCCGAGTTCGAATTCCAGTTGAATCCATTGCATTCACTTACGCACAAATACTCTTGGGAAAGGTATTAATCCGTCTCTTCCCTCCAGTTATGGGTTAAATAACAGGACAGATTGGGTTCTATAGCTTTGGTCGGCAACCACTCTACCGCAGAAAGCAATGACAACCTATTGCGGGATAATCTTCTGCCCAGTCAGTCATTGCTGTTTTTTTTTTTTTTTGGTTTTTTTTTTCAGGTCTATGTTGAACTGTGATTTTTGCACATGTTAGGGTCCAAATGTGTCGATCGCTCAAAAATGTCCGACAAATTAAAATTTTTAAAACATCTCAAGATCTTAGATTTCAATCAATATAACTTCCGTTTGAAATACCCCAGTGTATTTTGCTTGCTGGAAATATTAAATTTAATCATTTAGCTTTCAATTATAACTAAAATAAAAATTTCAAGAAAACGTTTTTATTCTTAAAAATTCAACATAAAGTTAGTTATCAAAAATGAGTGGAGGTAGCTATCATATAATACCTGACAATTTCTTAATTCAAAGTGTATTCCAAAATGAACCTTCAACAAAATATGTATCACCATTTATAGTAATAATAATGTTCACACAAACATGTATGTATGTATGTATATGCACAAAAACTGAGTATCATCTACCATGTATTAAATTATGAAAGCATAATAACATATATAATATTCTTATTACTTCCAAGCTCATGGAAATTTGATTTCGACATTAAATGAACCATATGCCGTTAAAAAGAAAAATTAGCTAATCTATATTTCTAACATCTCCATCTGAACACAGAAATTTTATTAGTAATTATTCTTTCTGTCATGAACGGGGTTTTTGTCTCATAATTAAAATGCCTTAATTTATAGTATGATTCATGGTCCGTGGAGGAATGTGTGTGTGTGTGTGTGTGTGTGTGTGTGTGTGTCTGCGTGTGTGTGTGTGTGTGTGTGTGTGTGTGTGTGTGTGTGTGTGCAGCATGTGGAGAAAATGCATGGAACGAAAGAAAAGTAGATGTCTACTCACGGTTGACTGGAAGATACATTTATTTTACAGGGAGAAACATTACAAAATATGTACATGCGGTATCAGTCCCAAGTTATCGGGTTGTGTGTCACAACCATTAGGGCAGAAGAACATACGTGCGTTCTTTTCATTGACAGCCATATTCCACGTCTGTTCCTCATGCGTTCCACGTCTGATTGTACGTTGATCACGTGACTCGTATATACCCACTTTCAGGGGTGAAAAGGGAGGTACTCTGTTTGGGAATAGGAAAGGGTTAATTCCCTTGGAATATGTTTTATTCGTCCTAACACTTTCCTACAATAGGAGTAGGAAGTTTTGCCTACTATCAAGTTCACACTACTCCTTGGCCTTTTGAATAGGAGTATCCTTGTTCTTTGATTACGATCGGGTTTTCAGTTCCTTCTAAAACATTTGTCATTCTCTTTCACTCACAGTAGTCGCTTTTGTCTTAGTGACATCATTGCCTTGCTTGGAGTAAGACACTCAGTCAGTTAATTACCATACATGATACACATTCGGGTGATCTCTTTCGTTCCATGACTGATTAGGCAGAAGATTTTCCCGCAGTAGGTTGCCATTTCTTTCGGCGGTGGACTGGTTGCCAATCAGTCCTGAACCCAATCACTTCTGCTATTCAACCCATAGCTGAAGGGAGAACTGATTATGACTTTTGATACGCACTCATGTTAAAATGCATTTTCGTCAATGAGATAAAGGATTGAATTGATTAAGCATATTAATGATACCATTTACTAAGAGGACTTAATTAGCCTTCAAACTTCAGTTTACAACGAAAAAAACTTATTTGATATCGATACCAGGAATCTTTCAATCTACGGTTTCGCTTTAACTGGAAACAACTATTCCTTTTTAGTTTTTCGTGCCAACGTCCAAAGAATCTGAGCTCCATGACCATAGATTAGTTTTAAAGCTTCTATTACATCCGAGCAACGCCGGGCTATACTGCTAGTTTTATATATCAAAAGAACAAATTTAAGTTAATTTATGACAAATTGGAATTTTTATTATTCCCGTTTTGTCTTCTACATCTTCACCGGACTAAAGTTAAATGAAAACATGCACATAAAGAAGAGAAGACGCCGAAATATTAAACATTATTTTATTTTAAATATATGATTTGTTTATATAATCTAGTCGGTTTTATTGTTTCTATGTCCTTTTGTTCATTTTTGTTATTAAATACTCTATTTTGGGAGAATGGAGAATCTGCCAAAAATCGTGATAAGTTGTAAGGACATGAGCGTAAATTTATTGATGCTCTATCGATTCAAACACTTTCTATACCTTTTGGTCTAATTAAATTAGTGTTATCTGTTTTCTCTGGTCGGAATATGTGTGAGGGGCTGAAATTCATCAGAGCATTTTCACATTCTGTAGGTACCTCCACTAATTCGCTGAAAAACAGCATGGTTTTTTTTTTTTTTTTTTTTTTTTTTTTTAATCATCTCACCCCAAGCAAGGCATTCCACTGCCACTATTGCGCATGGGGCTACATAGGGGAAGGTAAAGAGAAGGAGTGGATAGACATAGGGAATGTCAGGAGAAAGGTGATAGATGAGTAAGGATAGCGAGGATGAGTGTCGGGCAGATGGGAAGAGTGTTTGATAGAATGGGAGCAGGTTAGTGTGTTAGGAGGTGTCTATTGACCTTACATTTAAACTCCTGGAGATTGTAGCCGTCGGGGAAGCAATCGTTTGGAAGAGAATTCCACAGTCGGGAAGTGCGAGGAAAGAAACTGTTGGAGTAGAAGTTACGGCTGCATTTTATCGATTTCACTGTAAAAGGGTGGGATCTAGTTGCTAATCTAGTATCTCGTGCAAATTCGTATTTAGGGGGCACGAGTGATCTAAGTTCATCGGAGCAGAAGCCGTGAAAGTATTTATAGAAGAGACACAGCGAAGCCACGTCTCGCCGGTGGGAGAGAGACTGCAGGCGGTCTGCCAAGTCGGTATCTATCACATTACAGACCCTCCTCTGAACCTTATCGAGAAGCCCGAGGAGAACAGCAGGGGCACCCGACCAGATATGGCAGCAGTATTCAATGCACGGGCGGATGGTAGATTTGTAAATGTGCAGGATAGATTTAGACGGAAAAAACTTCCGGGCCCTACACAGAGAACCGACTTTCATAGCAGCGGATTTAGCAATGGATTCGATATAGTCATTCCATTTGAGGTCCGCTGAAAGTGTGAGACCAAGGAGGCGTAGTGTTTTACTCTCTGGGAGGCAAGCCTGGTCCATGCTAATGGGAGGTAGGTGAGATTGTCGATGATGGTTAATTGACAGTAGCTTCGTTTTAGAAGCATTAAAATTTACTAGCCATTTCTTACCCCAGTCCAATATGGATTGGAGGTCTTTTTCAATCTCGGCTGCAAGTTTAGCTTTGACGCCTACACCAGATTTTTGTTGGAGGCGAGAGTAAACTGTGGTGTCATCGGCGTACAAACCTATTTGGGTTCTTATGGAATCAGGGAGATCATTAATATATATCAGGAAGAGTGTAGGACCTAAGATGGAGCCTTGGGAGACACCTGCGTTTGTATGGTAGTTCTGAGAGGCATGTCCGTTTAATACCACTTTCATTGTGCGGTTAGAGAGGAATGACTGAATTAGTTCAAACAAATGTCCAGTTATACCATAGCTCCGCAGTTTACATAGAAGGCCAGCATGCCAAACTCTGTCGAACGCCTTAGATATATCCAATGCAACGGTTCGAGCTTCGCCATTCCTGTCGAGTGCCTTGTATATGTACTCGGTGATGGTCGTTAGCATATCAGCAGTAGACCTGGTGAAGCGGAAACCATATTGCTTGTCCGAGAGGAGCCTGTGTGCTGTGAGATGCTGAACCACCTCGGCGTTGATAATGGCTTCGAACACTTTGCCAAAGATCGGAAGAAGGCTGATAGGGCGGTAATTTGCAGGGTCAGAGGGTTCTCCAGTGTTTTTAATTATAGGAACTATAGAGGAAGATTTCCAACAGGCAGGAAAGCAGGAAGCAGATAGGCAGAGGTTGTAGAGCTTAGAAAGGATAGAGGAGAGTTCAGGGGCACATTTCTTTAAGACTATGGTTGGGATTCCGTCACCACCGCTCGCTTTGTGAGGGTCAAGTTTTAAGATAATCTTAGAGACAAGCGAAGGTGTAATGTGGACATCATTCAGTTGTGCCTCGGTTCTAGGTGAGAAGTCGGGTGTAAAAACTCCAGACGAGTCCAGACTCGAATTGTTCGAGAATCTGCGGGCAAAACATTCAGCCTTATCTGCTGGGGAGGTGAGGACCTCAAATTTGTTGATTAGCGGGGGTATTGTGGACTTGCTCTTGTTAAGTACTCTTTTACAGAGTCGCCAGTAGTCTTTAGAGCCGAATTTAGAGCATGCTATGCGTTGCTTCATTCTGGCAGCAAACAACATCTTAGCTTCGTTAAGTATCTTTTTACACTTATTACGAGCTGAAGTGAAAAGGCGCCTGTTTTGTTCCGACGCATAGTTACGATAAAGTCGGAAGAAATGATTCCGGTGGGCAATGGCAGCCGAACAAGCGGGTGAGAACCATGGAGACGAATGAGATTTAAGCTGGAATTTCCTAGCAGGGATGAAGGCATCAATGCCAGCCTTAACCCAGGAGGAGACCTCGGATGCACATTCTTCGATGGGAAGACTAAAGGCGTTGTTCCAAGGGATGTCACAGAGGAAGTCTCGGAACGAATCCCAGTCTGCTCTTTGATAGCAGTATGATATTCTACTTATCTGTATTTCATGGGTCGGGCGGGAGTGGAGTGAAATATTGACGGACACTACAGTGTGGTCAGAGTTTCCAAGTGGGCAGAGTTGTCTGGTAGTGCAAGAGTCTGGGATGGAAGTGAAGCAGAGGTCTAGAAGTGAGTTCCTTCCGTTAGGGTTGTCGGTATGAAAAGTATGGTATGAAAAGAAAAGTTCATAAACTTAATAAAAGCACATTTTCACCTGCAAAGTGTTAATGTTAATATTAAGAGGATAGCTCAAAATATCTTTTAATTATTTTTTTAATATTTTAATTCTTTCTAACACATCCAAAATTTTGGTAAAATAATCTTGTTTTTCTTTCGTCTTAAAATAGCTCTTTTTCAGAAAATCTACTCCAAATTGTAAAACCAAAAATGCAATAAAAGCTATGCTATTTTTATTTAAATAAACTTTTAATTGGTTTTATAAATGATATATATTAAGGATAACATAATTTTTATTATAATAATTCATAAAGTTTCAAAAACCCTTTAAAATTTCATCCCGACATCGTTCACGTTAGGTTGTTAATTTAATACTAGACTATATTTACTCATCGAAAATTGAAAAGCTTAATACTGATAATTGAAATTAATTAAAACTTTTTTTGCGTGTGCATGCTGATAACCCGTATATATCATTAAAAGGTCACATGTTTCAAAGGTTGCGCTTCTTACAGGGGAAAAAAACTATATAAACATTTCCGTTTCCTGTGTCTTACGCTTCAACATTCAACGGACTTTGCAAATCATCCCTTCAAAATTTAAAGCAGATTTTATATTTTTATACCTAGTTTCCTAATTTTATTAAAAAATGAGTAATTGTGAAATTCACAATTTGTGAGGATACCTAATAAATAATATGAAAAATAGATATTAAAAATAAAAATTAATAAATGCCATAACATTTAATAAATTATTGAATTACTTCTGTCATGTTATACAATTTCATTGTTTGTTATTAAATTGTAAAATTATTTTAAAAGTTTTATACTATTTAGATTTTTATTTTTCATAAAACATCTTAAAACGTAAGGCTGTAAAGCTAAACTAACTAAAATTGCATAGAATACTGGATAATTACTGAAAATATGTTAAATTTTAATTTTACTATGTAGTTAAAAACCAAAGAACGTAGTGTATGATTAAGCTACATAAAATTATGTCAAATTCGACTATCATACTTAGCTTTTTTTGACGGCTTACATGCGTCATGTCAATTATCTCTTCTGATAACACTATGATAACACGAATAACAGGGTTAAAACGCTTTTATAGTACTTTTCATGCAGTAAGCAAGTAATACTTGTTTCAAATTAGATTATAGTAATTTTAAATTTGCTGATCTTGTCAGCGAGGTGTATTTATTTTTACAAGATTTTTTAAAACCAAGAAGTGGTTTCTGTTTACAAAATGTGTCGATCGATCAAAAATGGCCGAAAAATTGAAATTATTTTTTTTAAATCTGAAAATATTTTAGATTTCAATCAATATAATTTCGGTTTGAAATATATTAGAATATTTTGCTTACTGGAATTAGTAAACTTAATCTCTTAGCTTTCAAATAAAGCTAAAATTAAAGCTTCAAGAAAAATTTTATATTAAGAATTCATTTTAAAATATTGGTAATGAAAATGAGTGGAAGTACTTAACATAATTCATCTACAGAGTAGAAGTTTGTATGAGTGGATCGAGAAGTTTAAAAGTGGCTGGAGACGCGTAATGCATCAAGAAGGAGCAAGACGCTCTGTCTACCTCCACCACTGACGAGAAGATTCAGCAAGTTCGGGAGATATTAATGGTGTATCAGCGAATTATCATCGATGTGATGGCATGTTCTCTGCAGGTTCGGATCATTGCTCTTTGTTTCCCGTTCGCGCACACTGCTGGCATGGCGGAAATGTTTACACTGTAACAGCATCAACAGAACTAGTGCAATCATGCTCGAACTTCGATCATGTGTCAGCAATAGTACCAACTATAAGCACGCATGAGCAGAAGGCATAACAAGATATGCTCTGGCGAAAGTGTTGATAATTTTTACCAACGTTTGTGCTACGATTCTTGGATTCATATCATTTCCTGGAGTAATTACCAGCAATTAAAACTGGAAGAACACGACAAAGAAAATGTTTGCTCACCTCCCGAAATTACGATTTTCTGGTTGCGTTCAATTTCGCACACATATCTTTGGAAAAGGCATGAACCTATTCGTTCTACCTCCATTTACTATGCATAAAATAGCAGGTAAGACTGCGTTTTGTGTCCTTGTGTGGCAATCAGTCTAAGAGAAAGAAAGCTCTAAATTCAAAACTACGGTGAAAATAGCGAAGAAATCAAGGCAATTCGCGAATAATAAAAGAAAATTAATCTATAGAGAATCATGATCTCCTAATCCTTGAATGGAGTTAGGTATCGCTTAATTCAAAATTGAGAGGAATGTAACACAGAACTACTCCTTTATCTTTCCTAAGAAATCAAGGCAATTCACAAATAATAAAAGAAAATGAATTTATAGGGAACCATGATCCCCTAATCTTTGAGTGGAGTTAGGCATCGCTTAATTCAAAACTGGGGAGAGTGTAATACGGAACTACTCATTTATCTTTCCTAAGAAATAAAGGCAGTTCAAAGATGTGGTGTAATGGATAACGGAAAGAAATCGGTGAGCAGAGTTTCAATTACAGTCGGGTTCGTTGCATTCACTTTCGTGCAAATACCCTTGGGAAATGTATGACTCCATCTGTTCTATAGAGAATCATGATCTCCTAATAAGTTAATGAGTTTAATAACAAGACACACTGTGTTCTGTAATTTTCGTTAGTATTTAGTATATGGCAGAAAGAAATGGCAACCTACTGGGCGAATATCTTCTGCCTAATCAGTCATGAAACGAAAGCGTCATGATCGTCTAAGCGTGTATCACGTGTGGCAATAAACTGAACGAGAAAGCCATTATCTACGTCCTGCAGAGATCAGTCATTTAAGTGCCATATGCGATCCACGCTTGGACGATCATGTATCTTTAGATCCATAATTACCAAGCAAAAGATTTCCCCTCAATAGGTTGCCATTTCTTTATGCGATAGACTAGTTTCCATCAATGGATATTTTTTTTTTTTTAATCATTTCACCCCGAGCAAGGCGGAAACGCCACTGATGTGCAGGGGGTTACAGAAATATTAAAAGATTAATTAGAAAAGAGTGAGGAGTACAAGCTAGTTAGAAAGGAACAATAGAAAGCTGAGAAAGAAGGTGCGATGACAGATACATAGCAGGAGAGAAAGGGAAGGTTATACAGGGGAGGGGAGAGAGCTAGAGGCCAGTGGTTAGTAGATGAGTATTAACTTTGGATTTAAGTTTCTGGAGGTTGTAGCCGTCAGGAAAGCAAGAATACGGGAGTGAGTTCCACAGGCGGGAAGTGCGAGAGAGGAAGCTGCAGGAGTAGAATTAGAGTATTGTCGTATCAGGGTATATATCAATATTATTATTGAATGTTAAAGTCAGTTAAGTGTCATACGTGATCCACGCTGGGGCGATCATGTCTCTTTAGATCCATAATTACCAAGCAAAATATTTTCCGGCAATAGGTTGCCATTTCTTTATGCGATAGACTAGTTTCCATCAATGGATATAGAGTATTGTCGCATCAGAGCATATATCAATATTATTATTCAATTTTGAAGTCATTTAGTCAAGTGTCATACGTTATCCACGCTTGGGCGATCATGTCTCCTAAGATCCATAATTAGTAAGCAGAAGATTTTCCCGCAGTCGGTTGCCATTTTTTTATGCGGTAGAGTAGTTTCCATCCATGGATATAGAGTATTGTCGCATCAGGGCATATATCAATATTATTATTCAATTTTGAAGTCATTTAGTCAAGTGTCATACGTTATCCACGCTTGGGCGATCATGTCTCCTAAGATCCATAATTAGTAAGCAGAAGATTTTCCCGCAGTCGGTTGCCATTTTTTTATGCGGTAGAGTAGTTTCCATCCATGGATATAGAGTATTGTCGCATCAGGGCATATATCAATATTATTATTGAATTCTGAAAACAGTCTGTTAAGTGTCAAACATGGTCCACGCTTAGGTAATCATGTCACTTTCGATCCATGACTAACTAGGTAAAAGATTTTCTCGTAGTAGGTTGCCATTTCTTTATACGTTAGACTAGTTGCCAACCAAGTCTATAAAACTTAATCTCTCCTGCTATTCAACAAATTACTATACGGAGAAGAGATAGGTTAATAACGTTCCCGAGGGTATTTGCGGGTGCATGAATGCAAAGAATTCAAATGAGATTTTAGAAATATATCTTCCATTTCTATAGCTAAGAATTCGATCTCAAGCAATAGCAAACGTATAGCAAGATTTTCTAGGCAAACCCATACACTCGCTCGTCCAGGCCCAACACTTGACATAAAACGACTTCTTTGCAAAACACCGCCTGCCACTTGGTCATATATCGCTTCTCAGTTTCGTCTATATCGCTTGGATTTATGTCTATTCCCGCCCTTTTGCTTAGAGCTTCTTGCTTTTCTCTTTTCTCGGTTTCGTTCACCCCTTGCTGCTTCCCCCATTACCTCTCATTTTTATAGTCATTGCTTATGTTTTGGGTTATCTGTACGTTACGAGGGCTGTTTTCTCGCAGGGACCTGTCAACACTGAATTATTTACAAGACTTGGAATGCACTGCGTTGAGTGCTACTTCGCAGTAAATCTACCCTTCTCAAGACGGACGCGGTACCGACACGTCAACCAATGTATTAGTGAATCCTAAAGCGATAGTGGATGCTCAACTAGTAATGACGTCGTTTTGTTTTATTTCATGTAACGAAATTTTGCTTTATTTAATTTAACGCAATTTTGTTTAATTTAATTTAATGGAATTTTGTTTTATTACATTTGACACAATTTTCTAATATATTAAATATAAATCAATTTTATTTTATTTTGTTTTATTTTATTTAACGTAATTTTGTTTTATATCATTTAACGTAATTGTCTTTTATTTCATTTAACATAATTTTGTTTTATTTAATTTAACGGAATTTTCTTTTCTTTTTTTTTTTTTTGCTTTTTCATTTAACGCAATTGTCTTTTATTTAATTTAAACCAGTTCTCTTTTATTTAATATAACGTAACTTTGTTTTATTTCATTAAACGAATTTTTCTTTTATTTAATTTAACATAATTTTGTTTTATTCAATTTAACATTTTTTAAAATTTAATTCAACGAAAATTTCTTTTATTTCATTTAACGCAATTGTCTTTTAATTCAAACCAATTGTTCTATTTAATCTAATTGATATTTGTTTTATTTAATTAAATATAATTTGTTTTATTTCATTTATCGCAATTTTGTTTTATTCAATTTAACGGAAAATTGTTTTACTTAATTTAACGTAATTTTATTTTATTTCATTTTACGCAATTTTATAATTTCTGCGCCCCAGTTGGGGGCCCTGCTTTCCTTGGATTTAAACGTCAATAAAAAAAATTGTTTTAAATACTTTTAGCTTACTTTCCAATGATTGTTTTAAAAATTTCAACACTCTCTGTTCGTTAGTATTAGTACACTTGTAGGTACTATTTATTTATTTTTAGCTCCCTGGTGCCCCTACACCTCCACACAAATTTACTAGAGCAACAAGGTCCCACTCTTTTCAAATTCGGCAGCTACTTCTACTCTGAAAGCTTCTTTTCTCGCACTTCCCGCCTGTGGAATTCCCTTCCGTATACTTGCTTCCCTGACAGCTACAATCGCCAAGAGCTTAAATGCAACGTCAATTGCCATCTCTTATCACCTTGATTCCCATCCATCTTTATCCTTTATCCAACACCCCCTTTATCGTGTTATTCTTCTTTTTCACTCTACTCTCATGCAACTCTCTTTACATCGCCCGGTTCACACTCCACCCACGTCTATTGAACAGGTTAAGAGGCCCATCCCCTGTTCCCTGTTTAGGATGTGGTTTCCGGCTTTTCTCTTTTCCAATCTTCTCACTTTGGTTTCTTTTTTTTTCAATTGGAGTAGAGAGATCTATCTATTGCCCGGTTCACACTCCACCCATGTCTATTGAACAGGTTAAGAGGCTCATCCCTTGTTCACTGTTTAGGATGTGGTTTCCGGCTTTTCTCTTTTCCAATCTTTTCACTATTACGTAGCCCCCTGCACATTAGTGGCGTTACCGCCTTGCTCGGGGTGATACAATTAAAAAAAAAGAAAAAAAAACAGTTTTCTCTTCCTTCTCTTGCTCATTCTCTGACACCCCTTATAACCGGTTCCATTTTCTCTTCGCTTTCTTCTTTTGTAAACTTTCACACTTCTTTTGTTATGGTGAAACACACTTCTTCCTCAGATAATGGAGTCTCCCTCCTATATTAATAAGAGTTAACAGGAAGTTAACTTGGGAAGTTCTTGGGAAGTTCTTAGAAGTTCTAGAGTGTTCTTTAGAGTTCTATTGGAGCTCAGTAGAACTATTAGTTAGTTCAGTTTAGAGATCGTTGAACTAAAGCAGTTGATATAAGTCAGCAGTTAGCCGAATTCTAAGGAGTCAGCTTACAGTGGAAGATTACCAAGTTCCTAAAATTTTGGGTGCGTTAAGTCGATTTGAAACCGACATAGCACGATTATAACCTTCAGTGCGAAAACTACAACACAACACCTTTTAAGTATCCCCCTGCGAACCAGTGGCAGTACTGCCTTGCTTGGGGTGAAACGATTATAAAAAAAAATTGTTCGCATATTTTGTTCTTTGTATTTTCAGCATCAATCTGCAGAAGCACAACACTGCTGCTTCCATTTAATTCTTGCCAGAAAGGGATGAGATGAAATGTAAAAATTTAGCGCTCTTTTTATTGTTTCTCAAGAAACATTTCTATCTTAATACGTTGCTTAATTTCAAGAAAACCTATTTCCCTATTCAGTTACCAATTCTTACTTTTCCTCAAAATTTTAAATGCAATATCAATAGTTTTTCTGTTTCCTTAAATCCCCCTTTTTTTTAACCATATTTACCCCAAGCAAGGCAGTAAAGTCATTGGGTGTGGATGAATTAGAAAACAGTAACTGATGTAATGGATATGTGATGTAATGAATATACTTAGACCTTGGTTTCCCCTCACAGTAATATGATTGGCTGGTGTCAATACAGACTAAGGCGAGGACGAGGAGAGGTCTACGTCTAATGACTACGCCTATTGACTAAGCCTACTTCTTAGCATATTGAATACGACTACAACGAGTACCGGTCTATTACGGCTACTTGCTAGAATATCCTACCGGGTTACATTTGCCAAAACCGCTTAGCTACTTCAAATATATCTCTTTCCGGGACCTATTAGTAACATTAATAAAGAGCGAGAACAAACGAATAATGATCAAATAGCGATTGAGCCGGCATTTAATTTTTACGAAGAATAAACTTGACTAGAAAGGATGAAGCTGGAAGAGTGTTCCACAAGCAAGATGTCTAAGGGAAAGAAACTGTTAGCATAGAACTTACGGCTGCATTTAGCCAAATCAACTATAAACTGATGTGACGTTGTCGCCAGTCTAGTCAGTAAGTCAGTTAAGTGCCATACGTGATACCAGCTTTGGGCGATCATGTCTCGAAAGAGATATGACTGACTGGGCATAAGATTATCCCACAGTAGGTTGCCATTGCTTTCTGCGGTAGACTAGCTGCCAGACAAGGCTATAGTATAGCTGCCAGACAAGGCTATAGAACCCAATCTGTTTTATTATTTAACCCATAACTGGAGGGAAGAGACGGATTAATACCTTTCCCAAGGGTATTTGTGCGTAAGTGAATGCAAGGTGTTCAACTGGCATTCGAACTTGGCTCCCCGATTTGTCGTTCCTAGTCGATATTCACTGCACCACAAAGCACAACACCAATTTAGTACTGCGCTTAATTTAATAAAGTCTATGAACTAGAAAGAACATTTCCTCAAAACAATTACCATAAAAGTATTTATAGAAAAGTCACAGAAGCTACGTTATGCCGACAGGAGACTGAATGAAGCAGAGATACCAGGTCAGAATTAATAAGAGTGCAGATCTTTGTTTGGATTTTAGCAAGGATTTCTAAATATATAGTAGAAGCACCAGACCAGATATAGCAGCACAACTCGAAGCACGTACGAATGGTAGACAGATAAATACCTTAAAGAAGAAGGTAGGACACCCACTCGTGACGAAAGGAGCATCGACTCTGAAACACCAGAAGATTGGCCAACTTTTCCAGATAACATATCCTGCTTGAAAGAACGTCTTATCGAATATATAACGACCAGACCCGACTCCATTTGAATTCGGCAAACCTTTCCTCCCGCCTCGTTACCATTTTCTCTCGCGTACTTTTTGTTCGGCAGATGTGCCTTTTAGTTCAGTGGATATCGGCTCGGAAAAAGAAATCCGAAAGCGGAGTTCGAATTCCAGTTGGTTTTATTACATTCACTTACGTGCAAATACCTCGAAAGAGACATGATCGCCCAAACGTGTATCACGTATGGTACTTAACCGGCTGACATTTTATTCTGAAAGGTTCTAACTACCGAAAGTAACTTCAGTCAGTCAGTTAAGTGATATACGTGATACACGCTTGGGCGATCATGTCTCTTTCTGACATGACCGACTGGGCAAAAGATTATCCTTCAGTAGGTTGCCATTGCTTTCTACATTAGACTACTTGCCAGCCAAGTCTATATAACCCAATCTGTCCTGTTATTTAACCCTTAACTGAAGGGAAAAACGGATTAATACTTTTCCCAAGGGTATTTGCGCGTAAGTGAATGTAAAGAATTCAACTGGAATTCGAACTCGGCTCCCCGATTTCTCGTTCCAAGCCGATATCCCCTGCACCACAGCGCACATCCTCGTTGTTTTCGACTTTTTTCAGGGCGGCGGCAACGTCGTAGTCGCATTCGTTGTCAGCTCGTTCCGCGACAGCGGTGGCAATGGTAACGGCAAACGGCGGACGACGTGCCGCAGCAGCGAACGAGGGAAAACGGTGCGACAGGTTAGATAGACCGACGAGATATAACGCACGCGACAGGTTGCATCAGGCAGTAACTTATTGTTCTTGAAAAGAACATTTGCTCAACTCTTTCAAAAATGCTTGGGTGCTGCTATAGTATGAGACCTGCATGTGTTTTTCTCCTTATAGCTTATCATCTGCAACTCACTCTTTTAATCAGAATTGCGCATTCATAACAAAACTTTAAATGTAGATCACAAGCCTGTCTAGATTTAAGCGGTAGATCAGAATGGCGTGTAGACCACACATTAAACCAGTACCAATATTTCTTAATTATTTCTTTGCACAGTTCGTTTTTGATAATTTCTTTTTTTTACTTTTGTGAGATTTTGTTTCTCATTCTTCTTCTACGTGCCACGTTCTTTTAGGACATGGACGATCATGGCGCTTCACAGCTTCCTTTAATTTATTGCATTTAGCAGTGTTTGTCTTTCTGATATCCCTTCCACTCTCTGTTCTATGATTTATTTGCTCGTTAGGTAAGTTACACGATATTTCTCTCTGCCTATGTCTCTTCAAGGCGTAGGTGATCATGGCTCTCTACAGTTTCCTGTTCTTTGGAACGCTTACTACAGTTTGTTGCTTTGCTATCTTTCCTAACCCCTAACAATCGACAAATAACCAAATAATTCAACAATCGGGCTCAAAAGGAATATGAATACTTTGAAAAAGATAGATAGATAGATAGATAGATAGATAGATAGATAGATAGATAGATAGATTACGCTATTTTAGTGTAAAACATGAAACACTACAATTAAATTTTTTATGATTTTAAAACTCTAAAAGAAGATTATGGAAAGTTAAAAAATGTGTATATAAAAAAGATGCATCAAAATCGAAATGGGGGTCCCTTCAAGCGGACCCCATCTAGGGGGTCCAAAATACTTAATACAAATCTTTTCTTTACTTATATCGTTACTTTTTTAGGGACCCTGCATATGTAAATAAATGGACCCTACATATGTAAATAGAGGGACCCTGCATATATAAATAGAGGGTCCTTGCTATATGTAAATTGAGTGACCCTGCATATGTAAATAAAGGGTCCTTACACTGTGTAAATAAAGGGAGCCTACATATATAAAATACAGGGACATTTCCAGTATTTACATTATTCGGACTATTGGTCTCATCTTTATTGCCATTTGTACGACGTTTCGGCCGTTGTACGCTCCGACCTTCTTTAGGTGCTAGGAATTTCGAACCGAATCCTTTATTACAAGCATTGGTGTACATGTATTCCTTGCATTTTTTGGTAGTCATGAGTTATCTAACCCTGTAAGTTACTTGTTCCCCTCTGCTGTAGCCTGGTATTGAATTCATAAATCTTTGGTTCAAGTCACAGGAACCAACTAACGTCTATATCCTTAAGAACACATGGCCTAGTGGATATAGAGGTGATTGTAATAATGCCAACAAAGATGAAGACAAAAGTTCGAATAATGTAAATACTGTAAATACTACCTCATCTCAGACAAATATTAAAGGTACATTTCATATGCAAATAGGGAAGCCCTGCATATGTAAATAAAGGGCTCTTGCTCCAGGTAAATACAGGGTCACTATATATGTAAATTTGGCACTCGTCTACTTCCATACCAAAACCATGCCTTCTTTCAAGTTTCTGATGACTGAGAAAAAATCCTTCAAGTCTTATTTTTTAGTAATATTTATATCTCGACGGTGTATTTTTGAGATGTCGACGGTCTGCTGATATACTCTTTATTCAAAATATCTAAGGAACGAAAACTCTCAAAAATGGGTCTATAATGCTACTTATGCAACTAATATCACTAAATCTTAGGAACAAAAACAAATAACAGAAAAATTCGTGCAAAAGAAAAATAAATACAACTAAATAGTTTCAACTCATATATATATAATTCCAAGTGAAGAGGACTCAAGGTTTTTTATTTTATTTGGAGTACTCTGGCATTTATTTTATTATAAACAGTGCTCAATATAATGGGTATTATCGAGGTTAATATAATATAATTATATAGTTATGTATCAATTTTACATTGCGACATGGAAATTGCCTGATGATGAGAACCTATCTCGAAACATAGAAATTTCCATGTCGTAATGTAACATTGATACATAACTATATAATTATAGATAGATAGATAGATAGATAGATAGATAGATAGCTTTCCATCCTGTCACGCTCATGGAGAGAGAGACAATAGAGAAGCAGTGCCAGCTCAGTTCACTCTCTTTACTACCAATTATTAAACTTTACTTTTACTTTACTTAAAAGCACTTGTCGCGTGTTTGCTCTTTAAGAGTGGCTTATTATTTATTTATTTTTTTGCAACAATTTTTTTGTCGTGTAGAAGAATATATTTCCACTCATAATAAAAACCGTTATATATATATATATATATATATATATATATATATATATATATATAAACTTATTTATAAATGAAACTTTGTCTGTGTCGGTATGTGTGTGTGTGTCTGTGTGTGTGTTTGTGTTTGTGTGTCCGTGTGTGTGTGTGTCCGTTACCTATAGACTCCAAAACGTCTGAACCGATTTTCAGGAAAATTTGCACAGTTGTACTATAAGCGTCTGCGAGTGTTCTTAGCTAGGTTTTCTGTCGAGGTACCGCCGATAAATATCGAAAATCGAAAATATCGGGTTATAGAAGGAGTGGTCCGATTTTAATCAAATTTGATACACTCATAGACAAAGACATAAGAAACGATATTCAGAAATTTCAAGGTTGCAGTTCTTACAATAGTGCAAAAAATCGATAACATATATATATATATATATATATGTAAACATGTTACGGAAATTAACGAATTTTAACGAAACTTGGTTATAAGCAACCGACAATTTGTAATGAATTATTTTGAACATTATTTTTACCGATACTCGTATTTAAGTAGATATTCTGTTTTTAATTAAACGGTATTTTATATTTATATCTACCGGCCTGATTATTTCACGATACATTTTTTATTACGAAAAGGTGTGCTATCCAGCAGGATTCGAACCTGCGACCCCTATTTACATAGGGGAAGCTACCATTTGATCTGGTACTGTCTTAACCACTCGACCATGAATAGCCTCTTGATCAGACGAGGTTTTTATCATGCTTATATAACACATTCAGGACCATGAATTAGTTTTAAAGCTTTCATTACACCCGAGCAACGTCGGGCTATACTGCTAGTATATATATATATATATATATATATATATATATATATATATATATACATACAAACAACCTTGACGAGTGAGAGCATCGTAACAGTGGCCTCATGAAGCTTTGAAGTCGGCATGAATCTGCACTATTAAAGAGGCAAGCCCTTTGTACTTTACCTGTAAATGAATGTAAATGATAGAAACTTAGAAAAATGATAGAAAATATCCGTTGATTGCTTAGAAGCGGAGATACTAAAATCAAGTAGGTACAAACATTTAAATATCTGGGAAGTGTTTTAATAGAGATCCGAAGTCGTATTAAAATGGCCAAGGACACATTCCAAAAAATAAACAGAGTATTGAGAGCCACAAAAAATTCGTTGGAAACAAAGAAAAGTGCCCTTCTGCATTGCATGCAAATGTTGGGCAATCTCATCAAAGATAAAGGGGGGGACTCGAACCAACCGAAATATGATTCTACAGATGGATGCTGAGGATGCCATGGACCGAACATGGAAGCAACGACGATGTTTTAGAGAGAATGGAAACGAAAAGGAAACTTATAATTAACATCAGGAAGAGACAGGTGAAGTTTCTGAGATATGTAATGAGGAAGGAGGGTTTAGAGAATCTGATACTCACAGAGCGAATAGAGGAGGAGAGAGACAGAGGAAAACATTGCATGACATACTGCATGGGTTTAAACAAATGAATGGCAAAACAGGGTTTGCGTGAAAGAACAGGACAAAATATATTAACATCTACAAGGTAAAGGAAGATGTGAAGGGCCAAGGTTGTCTACGTTTTTAATGGATACGGCACATAAAAGAAAAAGGAACAGTTGCTAGTAGCTGTATTCCGTTCCTGACATTGTGTTTTCTTCGATCTCGACTGACACAAAACTCTAAGACCTGATTCCTTGTAGCTGTCTCAGTTAAAGTCAGCTGACAATTCCTGACGTCTGCAGCAGCATCGTTAGTAGAAGAAATTGTGCAGTGCGGATGTGCGTTGTGGTACAGTAGATATCGAATCGGAACGAGAAATCGGGGACCCGAGTTCGAATTCCAGTTGAATTCATTGCATTCACTTACGCGCAAATACCCTTGGAAAAGGTATTAATCCGTCTCTTCCCTCCAGTTATGGGTTAAATAACAGAACAAATTGGGTTCTATAGCCTTGGCTGGCAACCAGTCTACCGCAGAAAGCAATGGCAACCTACTGCGGGATAATCTTCTGCCCAGTCAGTCATGTCTCTTTCGAGACATGATCCCCCAAAGCGAGTATCACGTATGGCACTAAACTGACTGACACACGCAAGAAGGCGTGTTGTCGGTTCCCACGTTAAAAAAATGTCCTGTTGCCGAATATTATGTCTGTGGGAAGAAGATTAATATACACCCTCTTTCGAAGGTTGTGCTTACTGTGACATACCCGCAAGGGCTCAAGCAGATGTCGTCATATAAGGGTTTTTGTTTCCAGTTTAAGATTTCGCGGCTGATAGCTTGTCTCAAATACTGAAAGAAAACGCCTTGAAAAATGAATGAAATTGTTCGTAAGTGTTTGAATGTGTGACAAAACCAGTATGTTTAAAGATCGTGGTTTTATCTAAAGCCGAGATAACAACGTTATTGATTTATTTTGTGCCTCAGAAGAAGGTGAGAAATACGGAGAGGGTGAAGAAACCAGTAATAAGAGGCGATTAATGAGTCTCTTTAACATGAATGCCATATTTTATAACAGAAAGCACTAGATCCATTCGCAGAGATCTGAGTTCTGGTAGAATTTAGTTAAGAGAGACACCATTATTCAATTTTAAGGAAATGTTTCAGAAGGTTTTATTTAATAGAGGCGTTACAGCCATTTGAAAAAAATTGATCTCTCGTATATTTTATTTCATCAAAACACTAATTAGTGGCCACTATCTTAACATCATAAGGTATGCAGATGACGTAGTGTTGATAGTAGACACGAAAATAAATCTACCATAACTCCGACAGAAGTTAGTGAAAGAAAGCGAGAAGAAAGGACTAAACACCAACTGCAAGAAGACAGAATGCACGGCTGTTAGCAAAAGGGTGAGCCCAAAATGCAAATTATAAAATATTAAAGTCAAACAATTACGAAAATGTAAGTGTTTTAACAGAAGACATAAAGTATGACGCTGAAAGCCGAATATGCATGAGGATACCCAAATATGCCTTCCAAAAGTAGAGTATATATTAAGAAACAAGTTTTTGTTAGAAAAAAAAAGGAGGGGGGTAATGAGCTGTTACGTAATATCTGTCCTCCTATGTGGCAGCTAACACTGGAAAATGTCCTCAAAGATAAAGGATAAATTTGATCAACAGAAATATGGCTCTGCAGAAGGATGCTGAGATTACCATGGACTGAACATGTGAGCAACGACGAAAATCTAAAGAAAATGGAGACAAAAAAGAAAATTCATACTTAACATCAGAAAGAGACAGTTGAATTTTCTTAGGCACATAATGAGAAAAAGGGGCGTGGAAAATGTGATATCCTCAAGACAGACTGAAGGCAAGAGGCACAGAGGAAAACAACGCATAGTGAGCTTGATGGCAAGACAGATGGCAAAAAAAGACAACATTTATTAAGAGCTACAAAGGACAGGGAATTGTAGAGAGCTATGATCATACCCTGAGGAGACACGACATTTAAAAATGGACTGGACTATTTTGCAAGGATCCGAATTTGACAGATTTTTTTTTTGTCTGATTTTCTGGGATGCATCATTTATATCCCGACTATTCTGCTCATCTTTGTTGCTGTAATCACAACGGTTTGGTTTTTGTGTCCTCCGTCCTTCCTCTTGTGTCAATCGATCCACAGAGACTTCTGAACTGGACTCTTTATTTAATCTGCCGTGGGTAGATTCTCATTCCACTGTCCATGACTAGGTATATCTCATCTCGTTTTCGTTTTTTTTTTTTTTTTTAATCATATCACCCCGAGCAAGGCGGTAACACCTCTGATGTGCAGGGGGCTACATAAGAGTGAAAAGATTGGAAAAGAGAAAGCCGGAAACCACATCCTAAACAGGGAACAAGGGATGAGCCTCTACACCTGTTCAATAAACGTAGGTGGAGTGTGAACCAGGCGATAGTTTAGTCTATCTACTCCAATTGAAAAAAATTAAAAAGAAAAGAGTGAAAAGATTGGAAAGATTGGAAAAGAGAAAGCCGGAAACCACATCCTAAACAGGGAACAAGGGATGAACCTCTGCACCTGTTCAGGAGACGTGGTCGAGTTTGTTCTTCTATAAAAAGCTGAGAAAGAACTGGAAGTAAAAGAGATTTTGCAGGGATCATGATGCAACAAAACTGGAAATTGGTTATATCTCGATGCTGGTCTATATTAAGTCATGTTTGGGACTGAAGAGAATTCTGGTCAATCCTTGATGGGAGACGTACATATCCATGCTGTAGTTCCAAAGCTTCCATTTTCTATTGCCATCCATATCAGGATGAGTAGATTGGCAAAAGTTTGGTAGGGAGGAAGAGCTGACATAGCAGAAGTGGTCTCAAATATCATCTACCTACACACCTAGATGAGAAGGTGAATTAGTCCTGCTCTGTTATTCCTCGTCCGTTTTCGTTAGACAAGTACACACTGCATGACCCAGGGATTTAACCCACAATCACTATATCATTAGAAGTTCAATCCCTTGTCCGGGTAGATATTAACAAAGGATCCACCGCCAATTTTAAAAGTCAGGCTTTCGAAAGATGTTCTCTTCCCCCACCTACCACCGTAAAGATATAGACTTTTCCTGATATCTAAGGTAGATGTTTCGCGTGATGTGCGTTGTGGTGCCGTAGATATTGATTCGGGACGGAAGTCGAGTTCGAATTACCGTTGAATTCCTTGCATTTACGCACAAATAACCTTGGAAAAGGTATTAATCCGTCTCTTCCCTCCAGTTTTATAGTTTTAAATAATAGGACAGATTGGGTTCTATAGCCTTGGCTGGCAACCAATTTAACGCAGAAAGCAATGGCAACCTACTGCGGGATAATCTTTTGCCCAGTCAGTCATGTCTCTTTTGAGACATGATCGCCCAAACCGTGTATCACGTATGGCACTCAACTGACTGACTGACTACTGTCGTGAAAATGGCTGAGATAAATTAAACGAAAAATTAACTTAAAATTTACTAGTACGACACCCAGCCTTATAATGAGTTAACGGAAAAGGTAGCTCTACATGCGTTTGATAATACATCAATCAGTGCCGTACGTTATACACGCTTTTTTTTTTTTTATAAGCGTTTCACCCCGAGCAAGGCATGTCACTGCCACTAGTGTGCAGGGGGCTACGTAGAGTGGAGAAAGGCTGGTTAAATATAGGAAATAACAGAGGGTGGGTGATAGGCGGGTGAGGATACTGAGAATGAGGGTTGGGTAGATGAGAGTGTTGTGAGAATAGTTGGGAGTTAGTGTGATAGGAGGTGTCTATTGACCCTACATTTAAACACCTGGAGATTGTAACTGTCGGGAAAGCAGACTTGTGGAAGGGAGTTCCACAGGCGGGAAGCGCGAGAAAAGAAGCTGTTGGAGTAGAATTTACGGTTACATCTTATTTGTTTAACTGTAAAAGGGTGGGACCTAGTTGCTAATCTAGTATCTCGTGTAAATTCGTGCTTAGGCGGCACCAGTGATCTAAGCTCATCGGAGCAGAAGCCATGAAAGTACTTGTAGAAGAGGCACAGGGAAGCTACATCACGCCGGTGTGAGAGCGGCTGCAGCCGGTCTGCCAAGTCAGTATCAACCACGTTACAGATCCTCCTTTGTATTTTGTCAAGAAGCCCAAGGAGAGCAGCAGGGGCACCCGACCAGATATGGCAGCAATATTCAATACACGGGCGGATGGTAGATTTGTATATGTGCAGAATAGTTTCAGGTGGGAAAAATTTCCGGGCCCTGCACAGAGAGCCGACTTTCATAGCAGCAGATTTGGCAATGGATTCAATATAGTCATTCCATTTGAGGTCCGCCGAGAGTGTAAGGCCAAGGAGGAGTAGTATTTTACTCTCTGGGAGGCTAGCCTGTCCCATGCTAATGGGAGGTAGATGCGATTGTCTATGGTGGTTAGTTGATAACAGCTTTGTTTTGGAGGCATTGAAATTTACCAACCATTTCCTACCCCAGGTCACTACGGATTGGAGGTCCCTTTCAAGTGCGGCAGCGAGGTTCACTTTGTCGTCCAGACCTGGTTTCTGATCGATGCGGGAGTAGATTGTTGTGTCGTCGGCATACATGCCAACTTGGGATCTAATGGTGTCGGGGAGATCATTAATGTAGATCAGAAATAGCGTGGGACCTAGGATAGAACCTTGAGGGACGCCCGCGTTCGTCTGGTAGTTTTGGGAGGCATGCCCATTTAATACCACCTTTAATGTGCGGTTAGAGAGGAAGGACTGGATGAGGTCAAACAGATGTCCAGTTATCCCATAGCTCCGCAGTTTGCACAAGAGGCCAGCATGCCAGACCCTGTCGAATGCTTTGGAGATATCCAAGGCAACGGTTCGGGCTTCACCATTCTTGTCGAGTGCCTGGTATATGTACTCGGTAATGGTCGTTAGCATATCAGCAGTAGACCTGGTGAAGCGAAACCCATACTGTTTGTCAGAGAGAAGCCCGTTGGTCATAAGGTGCTGAATCACCTCGGCGTTGATAATGGCTTCGAAAACTTTGCCAAAGATTGGAAGGAGACTAATAGGACGGTAATTGGCGGGGTCTGAGGGTTCGCCAGAATTCTTAAATATAGGTACTACGCAGGAGGACTTCCAACAGGCAGGAAAGCAGGAAGCAGATAGGCAGAGGTTATAGAGTTTAGAGAGGACAGAGGAGAGTTCTGGGGCACATTTCTTCAGTACTATGACTGGGATTCCGTCACCGCCGCTCGCTTTGTGTGGGTCAAGTTGCGCAATTATCTTGGCGACCAGCGAGGGTGAAATGTGGACGTTATTTAGTTGAGCCTTAGTTCTGGGTGGGAAGTCTGGTGTAGGTATTCCTAATGTCTCTTTTGAGACATGACTGACTAGGCAAAAGAATTTTCTGCAGTAGGTTGCTACTACTTTCTGCTGTAGACTCGTTGCCAACTAAATCTGTCCATAGTTGGAGGGAGAAGTGATGGGTTTTCCAAGGGTATTTGTATGTAAGTGAATGAAACAAATTCGACTGGAATTCGAACTTGGAACTCCGATTTCTAGTTCCGAGCCTATATCCATTACACCAAAGCATACATCCTTGATCATAAATATATTTTAATTGCCTCGTCTTATTCCAATGAATTGTAATCGACGCAGTTTGCCACATCCTAGCAATTGCTTAACAGAAATTTACCTAAGGTAGAATTTTCAGATAGGCCCATTTCAACAACAAATCGTATCATAAATTTAATACTAGGCTTTTTACTTGCCGTTTCTAAATGTGTCATTGTTTTCTAAATAGCACACACACATATATATATATATATATATATATATATATATATATAAGAAAAATTAAGACAGACACGTTATTTCATGGTGAATCGGAAGTTTAGGCCTATTTCAGGCGAACCATAGTCTGCTTCCGTCTTTATTTAACAAAGAATTTTACAGGGTCGTGTAAAATCCTTTGTTAAGTAAAGACGGAAGCTGACAATGGTTTGCCTGAAATAGGCCTAAACTTCCGATTCACCATGAAATAACGTGTCTGTCTTAATTTTTCTTATATTTGCTCAATATGTATTCATATGCATATATGCTTAGAGCGTTCTAAGTGAGTTATCCTACCACGGCATGTACAGGATACTCCTTTGGCTTCTTCTATACCCACACTGCATGCGGATATATATATATATATATATATATATATATATATATATATATCTTCTTTTTCTCATTATCTTCCTTTTATCAGTCATTCACCTTTCTTCTTGTCTTCCTTCTCTCTTCACTTCTTTTCTCTTCCTTTTTAATGCCATTTTAAAATACATTTTATAAGATTCATTCTACAATCATTTTCTCGTATACAACCCGAAGAAGGTTGGAGAATCGATCAGCCGAAAGATATGAGGATCAAGAAAAACAAAGCGCCGTCTGTTTGTTTCATTTTAGTTTTTCTTCCTTTTCCTGCTTTTTTTAATTTAATCAAAGTTCTTTTAATTTCTTTCTTTCTTAGGTTGATTCATTAATGTTTTTTTTTTTTTTACTGTTTCGCTTTCTTAAAAACCAGAAAAAAGAAAAAGAAAAGAAAAGAAAGAAAAAATGTTGATATTCCCATTTAAATATCGGTATCAATTTCAAATCCCTGTTCTTGTTGCTTACCGAACATATTTCTCGTTTTAACAGACGTCAACATATCACAGCTTTCCCACCAGCAGCTGCTACTTTACGCCATATTGTTTTATTCTGTTAATTTTTTGGAGAGATTTTTTTCGTTTTCATTTTATATGGTTTTCCAATTCCTCTTCGTTGTTTTCTTTGCTTCTTTCTTCTATGGGCTTCTCTTAGATTAATTCACGCAATCAGTATCATCAGCAATTATGACATTCGAACAAAAAGCTGAACGAAATCAACGAAACTAAAAAAGCCTGCAAACGTAGCAATTTTATCCTTTTGTCTCGAGTTCTAAATTTTTTTTTTCTTTAATAGTGTCACCCCAAGCAAGGCATTCCACTGCCACTATAGCGCAGGGGGTTACATAGAGGGATTGGTATAGGAAATGTCAGAAAGAGGGTGATAGACGACTTAGGATGTACATAGAGAGAGAGTTGGTGAGAGTGGGTGTGAGTTAGTGTGTTAGGTGTCTATTGACCTTACATTTAAACTCCTGGAGGTTGTAGCCGTCGGGAAAGCAAGCATGCGGTAGGGAATTCCACAGGCGGGAAGTGCGAGAAAAGAAGCTGTTGGAGTAGAAATTGCGGTTACATTTCATCGGTTTCACTGTAAAAGGGTGGGACCTAGTTGCCAATCTAGTATCTCGTGCAAATTCACATCTAGGGGGCACCAGTGATTTAAGTTCATCAGAGAAGAAGCCATGAAAGTATTTATAGAAGAGGCACAGGGAAGCCACGTCACGCCGGTGAGAGAGATACTGCAGGCGGTCAGCCAATTCGGTATCAATCACATTACAGATTCTTCGCTGTATTTTTACACCTATCTTAGGAAGTAAGTGTGTAAGTTGACACCATTTCTTAAGACTGAATTCAGCCCAAGCAAGGCAACAAAGTTTCTAAGACACAAGGGATGTCGTAGAATTAAAAAAAGAAACATTACTAAGGAGCGAGAACAAACGATTAAACACGAAGATAGTAGATAGCGATTGATATTGCATTAAAATTTTTAAAATGTAAAGTTGATAAGAAAGCATGGAGCCGGAAGAGAGTTCTACAAACGAGAGGTGCGAGAAAAAAAGTATTATCATAGAACATACAGTTACATTTATTCAACTCAACTGTAAAATGATGAGACCTCGTCGTCAGTCTTGTACTGCACTTAAATTCATAAAATGGAGGCACCATAGCGAATTGCTCATCCGAATGATTACCATGAAAATATTTTTGAAAAGACACAAGAAGGCAACGTTACGGCGTTAGAAAAGTGACTGAAGTAGAGATGCCAGATAAAGACCAACAATATTGCTGATTATCAAGAATCCTTAAATATATAGTAGGACTACCGGACCATATGTGGCATCAATATTCTAAGCATGGGTGAATGGTAAACTTATAGATATGTAAGGTTTTTTTTAATCATTTCACACCGAGCAAGGAGGTACAGCCACTGGTGCGTAGGGGGCTACATAAGAGAAGAGTGAAAGTCTAAGCAGGGGGAGAGCGAAGAGAAAAACGAACCATTTACATGGGGGTGTCGGAGAAAGGGTAAGAGAAGGATGAGAATACCAGTGGGAAGACAGTTGCGAGTTTAGAGTGAGAAAGAAAAAAAAAAAAACAAGACACACGAGGTGATGGGGAAAGGACGAAAGAAGGGCTGGAGTCAAGTTGACAAGAGATGGGAATTGACGTTGCATTTCAATTCTTGGAGATTGTAGCCGTCAGGGAAGCAAGTATACGGAAGGAAGTTCAACAGGCAGGAAGTGCGAGAAAAGAAGCTGCATTTAATTGATTGAAATGTAAAAGAGTGGGACCTTGTTATGAGGTAAAAGTGGCGACTGCATTTAGTTGATTGAACTGTAAAAGGGTGGGACCTTGTTGCCATTCTAGTTGGTCGAGTAAATTCTTGTGGAGGGGGGCATCATTGAGCTAAGCTCGTCGGAGCAGAAGCCGTGAAAATATTTGTAGAATAGACAGAGAGAAGCCACATCTGGAGTCGAGCTGCCAGGTTGGGACCATTCACAATATAGATTTTCCTTTTGAGCCTGTCGAGGACCCTGACTGAGAAATATTGTCTCGCCCAACACAGTGGACCAAATATTTTAGCAGTTGACCTAGCAATGGATTCAGTATAATCTTTTCGCTTAATGCCAGTCGAGAACATTAGCCCAAGAAGGCGCAACGAGACACTCTTTTTGAGGTTAGCATCAACCATGTGGAAATTAATCTCTCAGATGATTAATTTAGTTTAGTTTTTGACTTTATTTAACTGATCAGATCTACTTTCGAGACAGGAGTAAATGGTTGCGTCATCAGCATCGATACCAACACCTGATGTCAACGGAAAGTAGAACCAATGGTAAAGCCCTGGGGAACACTAGCATTAGTACAAAAGGATCTAGAAGAGGGACCGTTCAGGATAACTTTCATTTTGCAATTTGATTGGAAAGACTGGATCAGTTATAAGATTTGTATGGAGACATCAACTTTTCTACTTTGTTTAGAAGTATATTCTGTCAAAAACTTTTGAGATGTTCAAAGCAACAGTCCGAGCTTTGCCACTCTTATCTTTTTGCACTCGATTTGAAAGTTGTGGCTAGACATCATAGATAATGAGACAAAAATATTTTTTTCCAAATTCTTACTGTTTTCTGAGGAGACGAATTTGAATGATTAATTTTAAGTTCAAAATCTTAGCGAATGGAAACGAAAAGGAAACTAATATTTAACATCAGGAAAAGACAACTGAAGTTCCTGGGACATGTAATGAGGAAGAAGTGCTTGGAGAATCTGATACTCACAGGTCAGATAGCGGGAAAGAAAGACAAGGGAAAGCTATGCGTAACATACTTGAACAAATGGCAGAGCGGGGTTTAAGTGGAGTAAATGGAGAAAGCATGTTGTTCAGTCACTAGAAATAAGGAGATGTGGAACGCCATGATCACCTACGTCCTAAAGAGACACGGCACATAAACGAAGAAGAAGAAAAATCTACTCCAGTGAAAAAAAAAAATTATAAAGCGGCCTACTCTCGGCCCTGCGTGTTAAGTTCCATTGCGGTGAAATGAAATCCTCTTAGCATTCGAATGCCCTGTACGTATAGACGTAACCGTATATATGACCACCGTTTATGTTTTCATATTTTTGTGAGGTAATACATATCTCTACAACAGCTCCAGTCAATTCAAGACACCGAAAACGCATCAACAAAGCAAATTTCTTCTGTTACGTGTGTGGAGAATTGACAACAGTTTCACAGCACCAAACAATTACTCCTCCACTGAGGACTGCGTATTTTCATTATTTTGACTGTAAAAATGGGTATCGGGGCAAATAACCCTGTTATAATGGTCTATCTGCGTAATTTCACAACAAGAAACCAGTTTTCAACTTTACTGTCCCGATGGTCTGGAGAGAGCAACGACGCCATCCAGATAATTGTTATTTTTGTCTCACAACTGGTTTCAATGATTCTTTTAAAATAAATCAGATATTCCAAGCTTTCTTCAGCTATAAGATCTGTTCCTTACTCAGATTATTTATTTATCACTATATCCCAGCGCTTAAAGATCATATCAAAAATTAACCTTAGATGAAAATTCTGATAAGTCCGTCTCTTCTGAAGACAAAGTCTCTGTTTATTCAGGGGGTAAGTAGCAAGGATGTGCGTTGTGGAGCAGTGGATATCGACTCGGAACGAGAAATCGGGGTGCCGAGTTCGAATTTCAGTTGAATTCTTTGCATTTACATACGCACAAATACCCTTAGGAAAGGTATTAATCCGTCTCTTCCCTCCAGTTATGGGTAAAAATATCAGGACAGATTGGGTTATAAAGCCTTGGCTGGCAACCAGTCTACCACGGAAAGTAATAGCAACCTACTGCGGAATAATCTTCTGCCCAGTCACTCATGTCTCTTTCGAGACATGATCGCCCAATCGTGTATCACGTATGGCACTTAACTGACTGAAGTAGCAATGAACCCCCGTTGGATAACTCAGGAAGCCTTAAATGACCTTGCCCGTGATTTGTACACATCTAAGTAGAAGTCAGAGAATGTGGCATCCACGTTTAAGCAATGAAACCTGTTCACGGCTGATGTTAGGACCCCAGTTTCAGGACAGGAAATAAAGACTTCGCCTCATTCTTCTGTATGAAAAACAGCCTGTGCTACTGCAGAGCTTATCTAAACTTATTTACAAATGGAACTTTGTTTGTGTATGTGTGTGTGTGTGTCCGTTACCTATAGACTCCGAAACGGCTGAACCGATTTTCAGGAAAATTTACACAGTTGTATTATAAGCGTCTGCGAGTGTTCTTAGCTAGGTTTTGTGTCGAGGTACCCCTGATATCAAAAATTGATAATCGAAAAATCGGGTTATAGTATGAGTGGTCCGATTTTAATCAAATTTGTTACACTCATAGACAAAGACATAAGAAACGATATTCAGAAGTTTCAAGGTTGCAGTTCTTACAATAGTGCAGAAAATCGATAGTAATATATAAGGCAAGAGGTTTGTGTGTGAGTTTTTTTATCTGCCTGTATGTCTATTTATTTTTTTTCAGCCCTTTTATTTTAGTTTTTGCTTAGGGTTTGGCTCTAAGTAGGCATAATTGTAGTTCTTAGTCTCATTTACTCAGAGTACTTATTTAGCCTTCAAAATTCAGTTTATGACAAAAAAACTTATTTGATATTGATACCAGGAAATCAAAATTTAACTTACATCCATTCATTTTTCTTTCAGTCTACGGTTACGCTTTAACTGGAAACAACTATTGCTTTTTAGTCTTCCGTGCCAACGTCCAAAGAGTCTGAGCTTCAGGACCTTGGATTAGTTTTAAAGCTTTCATTACACCCGAGCAACGCCGGGCTATACTGCTAGTCTTAAATGAACTAAGAGCATGAAAAGTATTTAAGTCACTCTGCCTTGGCTTTCTTGCTAATATGCAGGTACCACATTACCAAGAGTATCGAGAAGTTGTTACAGGTTTATGAGGATATGGTATGCCGAATGTTACTCAAAATCCACTTTCTCCACTCCCACATTTAACTTATTTCTTTTGAACATAAGAGCAGTTAGTGATGAGCATGGAGAAAGGTTCCACTAAGATATTACTAAGATAGATACAAACTTACCACGGTAAGTGGAAACCCAGTATCATAAGGGACTTCTGCTGGATGCTCCTGCGCTATATGCTCGACGCAAAGTACACGAGATCGTAACAAGACTAACTGCTGACTGTTAGCTGTAAGATGACGTGTATGTATTGTATTATCCAAGTAATTTAGATTCGTCAACAATCTGTATCCATACCTGTTTTTGTCTTTTTACTTTTTCAGAGTGTACCACTGCAGTCAGAAATAACACAAAAGTATTTGAAAAGATCATTAGCTGTTTCCTCACAGGTTATACCCCATCTGAGCGTAATAGGAAAGAATATATATATATATATTCTTTCCTATTACGCTTATATATATATATATATGTATATATATATATATATATATATGTGTGTGTGTGTGTGTATTATACCCCACCTGAGCGCAATAGGAAAGAATATATATATATATATATATATATTCTTTCCTATTACGCTTATATATATATATATATATATATATGTGTGTGTGTGTGTGTGTGTGTGTGTGTGTGTGTGTGTGTGTATTCTTTCCTATTACGCTCAGGTGGGGTATAACCTGTGAGGAAACAGCTAATAATCCTTTCAAATACTTTTGCGTTATTTCTGACTGCAGATCGCTCATTCAGTAAAAATGAATATGAGCACTCTAGCTATTGGGCGCGTAATATGATATGTAGCAATCGGAGTCTAACCGTACTGATGAGCTGTGATACAGCGAAACAGATCTGTCTGAGGATGACAATTATATATATATATATATATATATATATATATATATATACTTATGTATCAATTATACATGGCGACACGGAAATTTCTATGTTTCGAGATAGATTCTCATCATCAGGCGATGTCGATGTTAGTTGTGCAGATGATTTATATTTAAAAACTAGAGCACTCAAAATAAAAATAATCTTGAGTCCTCTTCACCTGGAATTGTATATGACAATGACAGTATATATATATATATATATATATATATATATATAATGTCTTTATTATAATAGGGAGGATATATATGGAGATATTTTCTTCAGTACCCGACGATATAATTATTACAAAGAAATACAATAATAAAGCTCTGTTAAAAAGTGAGCACGCGGAAAGGGCTATCATAACTGGCAGTAAAGTTTGATAACTGGTAGTGAAGAGAATGAACTGAGCCGACACTGTTATGCTAATGACAGTCTCTGTGTGAGCGAGACAGGAGCGATATATATATATATATATATATATATATATATATATATATATATATATATAATTAGTTTTTGGTCATAATTAAATCAAACCAGTACTCAGTTGTCTTAAAATGTGCTCAATACATTTATATTGTGGAGCTTTTGAATATTTTAAAAATGGAAACGAGTTATTTCTGCAACCTGGGTTTCAACTTTCCGTATCTTCAGGCGATTTATAACAAATGATTTTCCAACATTTTCCAACTTACAAACAGGAAGTTTTACGAATACGTCACTAGAAATTTGACAAACCGGAAATTTTTAAAATATCGGAGAACTCGGAATCGTAAAACTGTTGGTTCTCTTCACCTGGAGATATATATATATATATATATATATATATATATATATATATATATATATACTGTGTGTGTGTGTGTGTGTGTTTTGGCAGCATTTTTTCATTAATGCATGTTTCATTAATTAATATAGACAAGTTTTGTCTATTTTATGTAGATTTTCTTCATATTCTCTGATAAGCTTAATCGTGTCATCATTAAATGAAGACGGAAAATCACAATATTGATACATATTTTTTAAATAATCCAATCTAAGTTTTCGTCTTACATAAGCCATTTTCAAAGATGTATATAGCTTCGAGAAATTTTAGTTTTTGTTTATTGTTTAATGAAAATATACTAAAAAATTAGTAAATACTAATATATCTACAACATATCCTAGCAAAAAAACTAAATTAATTATATACTACACTAAATCTAATATATCCGACTCAATTATTCGCAATGATTAGCTATTTTGCAAAAAGCCAACATAGTTTACAAATTCAAGTGCCCTTTGGGAGATTGTATCTCCAGCGGATGAAATAATTGTTAGTCACACCACAAACTCGCTTTCACGACGCTTAACACTACACTTGAACGATAATTCTAACATATTTTTTTTTAATCAATTCACCCCAAGCAAGGCATTCCACTGCCACTATTGCGCTTGGGGCTACATAGGGGGAGGTAAATAGGAAGAGTGGTTAGATATCGGAAATGTCAGAAGTGGGGGTGATAGATACTTGGGTGGGTGGGAAGAGTGTTTGAAAGAATGGAAGTTAGTTTGTTAAGAGGTATCTATTGACCTTACATTTAAACTCCTGGAGATTGTAGCCGTCGGGGAAGCAGTCATGTGAAAGAGAATTCCACAGTCGGGAAGTGCGAGAAAAGAAACTGTTGGAATAGAAGTTGCGGTTGCATTTTATCGGTTTCACTGTAAAAGGGTGGGATCTAGTTGCTAATCTAGTATCTCGTGCAAATTCGAACCTAGGGGGCACCAGTGATCTAAGTTCATCGGAGCAGAAGCCGTGAAAGTATTTATAGATGAGACACAGGGAAGCCACGTCGCGCCGGAACAACATACCTGTCCACATACACAATTCCGGAAAAACCTATTTGAAAACACAAATATACTTAAATATGAAAACAATAAACAAAAACTAAAAATTCTCGAAGCTATATACATAAAACAGTTGAAACAAACTGAACAAGATAAACTATAAAATCTTCACAAATATCCTTAAATGCCTATAATTAATAACAGATGCCATTGGAATATTCTTGTTTTCACTCTCGCTTGGTTATGTGTGACGTCACTAGCTGTGATGCAATATTCGCTTCCAGCGTCTTAAATGCACGAGTTTATTGTTGCTTGGAAATCTTCCATGTAAATGAAAACAGTTTGTCATTATAGTTTGTCCGTGTTTATAATATATAATGTAATTTGACATCTTTGAAAATGGCTTATTTAAGCCGAAGGCTTAGATTAGATTATTAAAAAATTATGTATCAATATTGTAATTTTCTTTCTTCATTTAATGATAATGCTATTAAGCTTAGAGAATATGAAAAAAAAAATTACATAAAATAAATAGACAAAACTTGTCTATATTATTTGATGAAAAATGCATATATATATATATATATATATATATATATATATATATATATATATACTATAGTCAAACGCAGACAGATCCGCTTCGCTGTATTATACAGCTCATCAGTACGACTTAGGATTGAAACTCAACATCAGTCGGCGATTCTACCCCTAGGCCACGCTTTATTTTAATAGAGAGGAAAATATGCCTTTATAAAAGATAAAATAAGCACATTATATTTTGAATTTAATGTAATATAATAAAAATGTGAATACTGAAAGATAAAAACTAGAGCAAAACTCTTCAGAAATTTGAATTCAGCACATCAAAATAAAAAAAAAACACCTGTTGACATGTTTCCCACAGATAATTTTTTAAGCCAAATTGCAATAACTTTAATGTAAAATACGAATTAAAATATGTGGAATTGATAATAAAATTGATAATATTGTTATATCATCATTTTATATCATGAATTGCTTTTAAAGAGAACTCTACAGGTTTATGGGTGGTCTGGTTATTATTATTATTATTATTATTATTATTATTATTATTAAGAAGGTAAAATCATATTTTACAGCCAATGTAAGCACTATCCTCCTTTAACCAAAAACTGATGTTAATATTATTGAGACGGGAGGATATAAACCGGTATTACTGATGATACAGTAACTTAATCTATGAGGTGTATATGACATAATCCAGTAATGAGACTGGGATTTGATATGGAAAAGGTCCTTCGTCGGCCTCTGAATGGTTTTTATCTGTTCATGTTAAAAAAGAACAGTAGTAAATACGTCCAAGACCAACTGAAGTAATTCATCAAAAAACAGAAAAAGAAAAAAAAGTGTGTGTGTGTGTGTGTGTGTATGTGTGTGTGTGTGTGTGTGTGTGTGTGTGTGTGTGTGTGTGTGTGTGTGTCGGGAGGCGGGGTTGGTCTTCCTGGGATGAATGTACTGAGGAGTGGAAGCTTGCAGATTGCATTGAAGATGAATACGTTGTTGGTGAAATAGAAGCAGGGACAAGAAACATGGTTCCCAAAACTTTCACCAATAAGGCTCATTTAACTGATCATTTTTGTTATGGATTATCAAGTAGACATTTATAAAAATCAGCTTGCCCCGGCATATGGTCAAAATAATGAGATTCGTGACAAGGAACACATTCACTAACAATGGCACACGAGATTTACTGATACACCTTACTGTTTAGCAGTGCCGGTTAGATATTTGTTATTTAGATATTTACAAAACCTTGTCTAGTCTGGGACAAGGCGAATATAATTGTGTTCCTTTGTGGTTTGAACTTACTAGTAGTTCTGTCGAATTTCAATCGAGTTGGAAATAATTTGGAGAAATTGTCGATTGTTATTTGTTCCTGTTAATTTTTCTGAGATGAGATATCGTAACTATATACGCTATTTATGTGCGTTGTGGTGCAGTGGATATCGGCTCAGAACGAGAAATCGGGGAGCCTAGTTCGAATTCCAGTTAAATTCATTGCATTCACTTACGCGCAAATCCCCTTGAAAAATGTATTAATCTGTCTCTTCCCTCCAGTTATGGGTTAAATAACAAGACAGATTGGGTTCTACATCATTGGCTGGCAACCAGAAAGTAATAGCAATCTGCTGTGGGATCATCTTCTGCCCAGTCAGTCTGTGTCTTTCAAGACATGATTGCCCAAGCGTGTATCACGTAGGACACTGACATTGTTTTGACTGTTCTCTTCGTCTTTGTTGTCATGTTCGTTACTTTTCGGCTGTTGTACGCACCAGCCTCCCTCAGGAATTTTGAACCGAACCTTTGATTTTTCCAACTAGGTAGATTGTTCTAGTTTCATATGCCATGCCTCTTCTGGATATCTTATTTTTAATGGCCCAGTGGATAAAAGCGTTAGTTGAAGTAATCCAGTGACTTGATCCAAAGACTTTTGAGTTCAATAACTGGTCACAGCAGAGATGAAAAAAAAAAAAAACTTGGAGAGTTCAGTTTCTACAAAGGGAAATAACTGATACTGAAAACCTTGTGACGCGTTTTGTTCTTCAGATATTAATTGGTCTAAATTTGTTATGTTGGAGCGACTACACATACAAAGGACAGAAGGATGCTGGGAATTTTGGAATTACTTTTATGTAGCTTAGAGTCTTTTTCTTTTTCTTTTCATCACTTTTGGTATTCAAACTGTGATAATAGAAAAACCGCCAGAAATGGTGAACTGTTGTAAGAGTTAGTTCAAAAATTTACAAATTTGCGATTAAAGCACTCTCTCGATATTTACGTCATAAGGTACCTGAAGAGAGTGACAAGAAAGGAAAACAAATAAACTGCAAGAAAACCGAATGCATGGACATCAGCAAAAAGGGCAGCCCAAAATGCCAAATACAGGTGAGGAATACTAAAATCAAGCAGGTACAAAAATTTAAATACCTGGTAAGTTTTCTAACAAAAGACGGAAAGTGCTACACTGAGATCTGAAGGCGAATTGGCATGTCGAAGAAAGCATTCCAGAAGTTGAGTAAAGTATTAAGAAACAGGACAATTTCGCTAGAAACAAAGAGGAGAGTACTGGATTGTTATGTGATCTCGGTTTTTCAATATACCAGTGAATGTTGGACAGTATCTTAGAAGATGAAGGAAAAACTTGAAGCAGCTGAAATGTGGTTCTACAGAAGGATGCTGCGATATCATGTACCGAGAATGACGAGGTTTTTTTGAAAGGATGGAAACGAAAAGGAAATTAATATTTAGCATCAGGAAGAGAAAGGTAAAGTTCCTGGGACATGCAATGAGGTAAAAGAACTTGGAGAACCTGATACTAACAAGCCAGATAGAGAAAAAAAGAGACAGGGGAAAGCAGCGGATAACATATTTGAAGGACCTGATCAGGTAGATCCCAGAACGAGGGTTGCGTGGTGCAACAGGATAAACCGTGCTAGGAAGCCACCAGGAATAGGGAGATTTGGAAAGCCATGATTGCTTACGTCCTGAAAAGACATGTCACATAAAGAAGAAGAAGAATTTGTTGCGGGGCCGATAAGAATGTCGCTCCCGCAAGCTTTTTGAAGAAAGGTGTGAACAGCCAAGACAATGAGGTGCCAAAGCAGAGGTTTAAAAATAATAAACGCTCGTATTTTATTTTACAAAATATACAAAAGTGTCCTGTATGGAATAGGTATGTTTATGTTGGTTCCTGCTCCGGTGGTAGTTGCTTCGGTTGTGTCAGTGCATCGAGTGTTGAAGTGATCGGCGGTTTGCTGAATCGAAGTTTTGTTAGCGGCAGTTGCTGGTTGGATGGTTACGCTAGAAGAACGTCGGGTTGTTTTAGACGATTCCCTGAACAGGGCCGAGTCAGCGTAGTGTAACCGCGGGAGCGGAATCGTGCCGAAGGGTAGCACTTAACGAAGATGGAATCCCTAAACAGGGCCGAGTCAGCGTAGTGTAACCGCGGAAGCGGAATT
Organism: Ascarosepion bandense; assembly: GCA_037127315.1. NCBI lineage: Eukaryota > Metazoa > Mollusca > Cephalopoda > Sepiida > Sepiidae > Ascarosepion > Ascarosepion bandense. The sequence goes on from JBBBDQ010002143.1 coordinate 721,370, forward strand.
GTGCCGAAGGGTTGCACTTAACGAAGACGGAATCCCTAAACAGGGTAGAGTCAGCGTAGTGTAACCGCGGTAGGGGAATCGTGCCGAAGGGTAGCACTTAACCAAGACGGAATCCCTAATCAGGGATGAGTCAGCGTAGTGTAACCGCGGAAGCGGAATCGTGCCGAAGGGTAGCACTTAATGAAGACGGAATCCCTAAACAGGGCCGAGTCAGCGTAGTGTAACCGCGGAAGCGGAATCCTGCCGAAGGGTAGCACTTAACGAAGACGGAATCCCTAAACAGGGCCGATTCAGCGTAGTGTAACCGCGGAAGCGGAATCCTGCCGAAGGGTAGCACTTAACGAAGACGGAATCCCTAAACAGGGCCGAGTCAGCGTAGTGTAACCGCGGAAGCGGAATCGTGCCGAAGGGTAGTACTTAATGAAGACGGAATCCCTAAACAGGGCCGGGTCAGCGTAGTGTAACCGCGGAAGCGGAATCCTGCCGAAGGGTAGCACTTAACGAAGACGGAATCCCTAAACAGGGCCGAGTGAGCGTAGTGTAACCGCGGAAGCGGAATCCTGCCGAAGGGTAGCACTTAACGAAGACGGAATCCCTAAACAGGGCCGAGTGAGTGTAGTGTAACCGCGGAAGCGGAATCGTGCCGAAGGGTAGCACTTAATGAAGACGGAATCCCTAAACAGGGCCGGGTCAGCGTAGTGTAACCGCGGAAGCGGAATCCTGCCGAAGGGTAGCACTTAACGAAGACGGAATCCCTAAACAGGGCCGAGTCAGCGTAGTGTAACCGCGGAAGCGGAATCCTGCCGAAGGGTAGCACTTAACTAAGACGGAATCCCTAAACAGGGCCAAGTCTAAGTAATGTAACTGCGGAAGCGGAATCGTGCCGAAGGATTGCACTCAAAGAAGGCGGAATCCCTAAACAGGGCCGAATCTAATTAATGTAACCGCGGAAACGGAATCGTACCGTAGATATAAAAATTACTCCCCATGTTGTTCGATAATTGGGAAGCACAGCCTAATCCGATGCTTACGAGGACGGTTTCAGAATCAACCATATTTGGTAAGTCGTCCTGTTTCTCCCGTCCTGCTGGATTTATATCTCCTGGGCTTAAATCTGCTAGAGATCAGGGGCTGTGGATGTCAAGTACGTATTTTCTAAAAAGCGTCTAATAGCGGCCGCGACAAACTATTTTCTCCATTGATCAGATTAACAATTTTTTTCCAAAATTGTTACGATGGCCAACCAACGCATTAGGATTAATACAAATATAATTTGTCGCTTTGCTGATTCATGCTATATTCAGCAAGTTGAATCTAGATTTTTGTAGATTAACTTTTTTGTAATTTTCAATCCACTCTTCGGGAGGTTTCAGCAATTTACTATCGGTTTTCATATTGTTGGGGCGCTCTCCACCTTTCCACGGAAATGGACTATTCGAATCACTATAAAAAATAGTAGTGATTATATCTCGGGGAAGGAAGTCGAGTGAGCGAGTCAGTCGGGTATTTCCGGTATTGCACCGGAAGTGTTCTACTAGTCAATCTATCACGTCTCTACGACGATACTGTATACTAATTACCTTGTTCTGTATTCTACTAATCATCACCTCTTGTAAATACTTCTCTTTCCTGTCAATACACCTACTTTTATACTATTACGTTGTTTTGTATTATTTCACATAATTCTGTTATCCGACCCGATGTAACACATATTTTTCTATTACACATATTACTATAATTAATATAATATTTATAATATTAATAATAATTAATATAATTAATATAAACACGATTATAAGCCACCTGTTGTAGTGCGATAGTCAGAAAGATCGTGCAGAAAAAAGTTCTCACTGTGTGTTTTTTTTATTATCTGTATTGTTATATTTATTTTATCATTATCATATTTTTTATTATCATCAAAATATTATATAACCTGGAAAACCACGATGACGATCGTCTTGTCCGACAAACGGACATATGAGGAAGATGTCTGGAATCGTTGATCCGCGGGAGTTGTTTTCTCTTCTTCTTTCTTCTCTACGTTCTCTCGGTGTTCTGATTTCGGTCAGAAAATCCAGAACTTCTATAACCTGAAATTTTCACGCATTTTTGCCCATTCGGTTAATTGTGCTATCTATGGCCATGAATATCTGTCATTCATCTTCGCCGGTTATTGCCTTTCAAGCCGGCTGCCTTTGAATTCAACCACACATTTGTCGGCCACTGCTTTGTGCTTTCTGCCTTTGATGTCAATCATATTTCTGTCGGGTTCAGTCAGTCAGTTAAATGCCGTACGTGATACACGCTTGGGCGACCATGTCTCGAAATTGACAAGACTGACTGAGCAGAAGATTATCCTGCAGTAGGTTGCCATTACTTTCTGTGGTAGACTGGTTGCCAGCCAAGGCTTTAGAACCCAATCCGTTTTAGTACTTTACTCACAACTGGAGGGAAGAGACGAATTAATATCTTTCCCAAGGATATTTTCGCGTAAGTGAATACAATGAATTCAACTGGAATTTGAACTCAGTTCGCTGATTTCTCCTTCCAAGCCGATACCCACTGCACCACAACGAATATATTACAAAAGTAAGCTCAACTTAAAAGAAATTTATCTTTTAAACGATGAGAAAATTTTATATGAAGGTGCAAACCAAACGGGCAACAACATAAGAAAATCAATTTTTTAAAAGGGAGCTTTGATGGTTATTTTCGTTTTAATTATATGCGAAAACCTATACAATTATATTGTAACTTCTTAAGAAAAATTAAAGCAAAAAGATAACTAAAAAGATGGTATATCCATAAACAAATTTAACTGTATTTTTGACATTACTTCTTGGAGTATTATATGGCTCATGGAATTATTCATACTTTGCAATAAGTTGTCGCCATTTGCCGCCTCATTTCTCTCTGAAAACTCTACATGTCGACATTGCACTGTCATCGGCTTGTTCCGCCTGTTTAAATTGCGGACGAACTTTTTATGAATCCTTATGCGTCGTAACTTCATAATACCTACGACTGTCGAATATGTTACTTATATTTGAATTATGATTAAATAGTACAGCTATTCTTGGACAAAAAGCTTAAAATTATCATTAGATGATATTCGCTAAATAAAACATCAATTGATGAACCCCTCCGTTAAAAGTTTAATACCAATCCCACCGATGAGATAGATCGGTGTTCAAGCTCAGGCAAAAGGACTGGTTTTCAGATGCTGACTATCAAGGAATACAGGTCTTTCGCCCCCCCCCCCCTTGTAAGCGTCATCTTCTCTAATGCATGGTGTATGCTAGATCTTATCAGATAAGTAGAAAAGTTGCAGATGCCGAAAAATAAAAACGAAGAGACCCCCCCAGCGGCCAACCGTGATTGGAAAAAATAGGGGAGCATCTCGTGTTACTTTGAGTGATAGCTCATTGGCAGTCGACCCAAACTGCGAATAGTTGGGTCGTATCGCGCGAACAATCGCCAAGAACAAAGGCAATCTGTTATAAACACGGCATTCTTCACAATATTCGTTGTATTGCGACGGCGTGTTTTTACAGACACATCTGGTCCGTTGAAACAGAGGACTGCGTAAAACAGAAACATGGGAGAAAGGGAGTCTCCACTGAACATTCCCACTTCCCAAATAGGGGTGAGATTAGAGGTTTTTTTTATTTTTTATTTTCGAGGCCTCTAGCGAGAAAAATCCGGGAAATCGAATAGGAAATACTATCTTTCTCTCACTCTTCTCACTCACTAGCTTTCTCTTTCTATCACGGTTCAATATATATATATATATATATATATATATATATATATATATATATATATATATAAATGTAAATGGTTTTCTATTTATTTATCCCACAGATTTTGTGGTTACTTTTAGTATTTTGGGTTGACACTCTGTTTATTTTGATATTGATCTTCACCCTTGTCAGTTCTTCGTAGCTTAGTTGGTCGAAAACACGTCGGTTCCAACGATGGTTTCTTTTACTTAGGTTTCAATCCTGCTGGCGAGCACACATTTTTAAAAATATGTTTCGTATAACATATCACAATAAATCCCGGGCTTAACTAATAAAATAATTTTCAGGAAAAATTTGACTTTATTAATCAACATAGTCTCCTTCTGATTCCAACGCTTCTCTAAAAATTCGATGCCTTTTTATAGAACGATTTGTCTTTAGGCTCAAAATAGTCCCCAGTTTCCGATATCATTTTTACATTGGGACCAAATCTTCTACCCTGGAGTATTATTTTGAGATCTGCAAACAGCAAGTAGTTGCTGGAGGGGGGCAGATCTGGAGAATAAGGTGTATACGAAAACAATTCGAAGTGCAATTCATGTACCTTTGCTATCGTTGCGATCGACTTGTGACACGGTGCGTTGTCTTGGTGAAAGATCACTTTTTTCTTCTTAATTTGCGGCCGTTTTTTTGCGATTTCTTCCTTCAAACCCACTAATAATGCTATATAATATTCGCTATTGATGGTTCTTTCTTTCTCAAGGTAATCGATGAACAAAATACCTTGCGCATTCCAAACGGAAGACAAAACCTTGCCAGCTGATGTTTGCGTCTTTGGTCGCTTTGGACGTATTTCACCTGCTGCTGTCCACTCAGTTGACTGCTGATTTGACTCTGGAGTGAAATGGGGGATCCATGTTTCATCCATTGTCATATATTTATGCAAAGACTCCTTCTTGTTGCATGGAAACAGTTACAAACAACGCTCTGAATCGTCGATTTTTATGATTTTTTTTTTATCATTTCATCCCAAGCAAGGCATTCCACTGCCACTATTGCGCTTGGGGCTACATAGGGGGAGGTAAATAGTAAGAGTGGTTAGATATAGGAAATGTCAGAAGTGGGTGATAGATACTTGGGTGGATGGGAAGAGTGTTTGAAAGAATGGAATTTAGTTTGTTAGGAGGTGTCTATTGACCTTACATTTAAACTCCTGGAGATTGTAGCCGTCGGGGAAGCAGTCATGTGGAAGGGAATTCCACAGTCGGGAAGTGCGAGAAAAGAAACTGTTGGAGTAGAAGTTGTGGTTGCATTTTATCGGTTTCACTGTAAAAGGGTGGGATCTAGTTGCTAATCTAGTATCTCGTGCAAATTCGAACCTAGGGGGCACCAGTGATCTAAGTTCATCGGAGCAGATGCCGTGAAAGAATTTATACAAGAGGCACAGGGAAGCCACGTCACGCCGGTGAGAGAGAGACTGCAGGCGGTCTGCTAAGTCGGTATCGATCACATTACAGACCCTTCGCTGTACCTTGTCTAGAAGCCCAAGGAGAATAGTAGGGGCACTCGACCAGATATGGCAACAGTATTCAATGCACAGGCGGATGGTAGATTTATAAATGTGCAGGATAGATTCAGACGGAAAAAAACCACCGGGCCCTGCCCAGAGAACCGACTTTCATAGCAGCGGATTTAGCAATGGATTCGATATAGTCATTCCACTTGAGGTCCGCTGAGAGTGTGAGACCAAGGAGGCGTAGTGTTTTACTCTCTGGGAGGCAAGCCTGGTCCATGCTAATAGGAGGTAGGTGCGATTTTCTATGATGATTAATTGATAGTAGCTTCGTTTTAGAAGCATTAAAATTTACGAGCCATTTCTTACCCCAGTCCACTACGGATTGGAGGTCCTTACCAAGCTCGGCTGCAAGATTAGCTTTGTCGCCCGCACCAGATTTTTGGTCGAGGCGAGAATAAACTGTGGTGTCATCGGCGTACATACCTACTTGGCATCTTATGGTATCATTAATGTAGATCAGAAAGAGCGTAGGACCTAGGATAGAGCCTTGAGGGACACCCGCGTTCATATGGTAGTTCTTGGAGGCATGTCCGTTTAATACCACTTTCAATGTGCAATTAGATAGGAATGACTGGATTAGTTCAAACAGATGTCCAGCTATACCATAGCTCCGCAGTTTGCATAGAAGGCCAGCATGCCAAACTCTGTCGAACGCTTTAGAGATATCCAATTCGGGCTTCTGTTTTGGTCCGACGTGTAGCTACGATAGAGTCGGAAGAAATGATTCTGGTGGGCAATGGCGGCCGAGTAAGCGGGCGAGAACCATGGAGACGAATGAGATTTAAGCTGAAATTTCTTGGCAGGGATGAAAG
>JBBBDQ010002143.1:732500-745000 GCA_037127315.1 Ascarosepion bandense
CGACTTTTCCAAATTACGAATAAATCTTTTCAGACAAAGAGCAAATTTCGTCATAATTTTTCTGATATTCGTTTCGGTAGAAACATAACAGAAATATTCTCCAGATTTTAAACTTTCTTAAGTTATCATTAGAGTAGGTATAAACAGTGGTGAGTTTCGTAGAACTAACTAGTATTGCGACGTAACCAAAAAATGTTGTGACATATGCAAGGTATGACGGATTTTCTAAAACCAGTTTACTTGTTCACTTCTCACAAGTGGGGTTTTTTCTTCTTGATTGGTTTTATCGTATATTCAATAATAACACCGGTCAACAGGATTTTTAGTGCAAGAATCAAAACACGATTTTTATGCAAGAAACAAAACACGATTGTTAGCTAATTTGATGGTACTAATTCCAAAAATGACCTTAGATTTTCATGGTTAGCTACCGTTTTTGCTGTACTGAAATTGCTAATTTTTGGAAAAAAGATCAATTTACGATCTTGGCTGATCGCAGCACTTAGCCTGAGCATGAAAGAAGTTCAAGGCTATCTCCTCGATACGGGCAATGATGTTTGAGTATAATATAACTTATGACTACCAAAAGTAGCTTTATGCAAGGAATGAGAATGATATACCCCAGCGATTGTTATAATGAGTTCGGTTCAAAATTCCTAGCACCTGAAGAAGGCTGGAGCGTGAGCGGATGAAACGTCGTACAAATTGCAACAAAGATGAGGACGATAGTTCGAATAATGTAAATAGTGTCAAGTTTTTCATTTATTAAATGTGTAATTTTAATTTGGTTTATACCGAAATGAAAAAAAAAAGTAATATCGTAGGAGTTTAAAAAAAAAACCTAAATATTAATTATTTTTGAGGCCATATTTAACGAATATTATGAAGGTGTAACTTTTGTTTATATTCTTTTTTATTTTCTGTTGACGATGTCATTGAAAAATGGGAGGATAAAATATAAAAGGATAAATATATGTGAAATAATATATATGCATATACAGACTAATGTATGTACATGCATATATCTAAACTTATTTATAAATGGAACTTTGTCTGTGTGTGTGTGTGCGTGAGTGTGTGTGTCTGTGTGTGTGTATGTGTGTGTGTGTGTCCGTTACCTATAGACTCCGAAACGGCTCAACCTATTTTCTTGAAAATTTACACAGTTGTACGATAAGCGTCTGCGAGTGTTCTTAGCTAGGTTTTGTGTCGAAGTACCCCCGATAAATATATAATCGAAAAAATCTGGTTATAGAAGGAGTGGTCCGATTTTAATCAAGTTTCATACACTCATAGACAAAGACATAAGAAACGATATTCAGAAGTTTCAAGGTTGCAGATCTTACAATAGTGCAGAAAATCGATAATATATATATATATAAAAGGCAAGATGTTTGTGTCTGTTAATCTGCCTGTATGTCTGTATTTTTTTTCAGTCCTTTTATTTTAGTTTTTGCTTCGGGTTTGGCCCTAAGTAGGTATTTTTTTTTTTAATCATATCACCCCAAGCAAGGCGGTAACGCCACTGATGTGCAGGGGGCTACATAAGAGTGAGAAGATTAGAAAAGAGAAAACCGGAAACCACATCCTAAACAGGAAACAAGGGATGAGCCTCTTCACCTGTTCAATAGACGTGGGTGGAGGTGAACCGGGCGATAGTTTAGTCTATCTACTCCAATTGAAAAAAAAAACAGTGAGAAGATTAGAAAAGAGAAAAACCGGAAACCGCATCCTAAACAGGAAACAAGGGATGAGCCTCTTCACCTGTTCAAGAGACGGGTGGGAGTGTGAACCGGGCGATAGTTTAGTCTATCTACTCCAATTGAAAAAAAAACAGTGAGAAGATTAGAAAAGAGAAAAACCGGAAACCGCATCCTAAACAGGAAACAAGGGATAAGCCTCTTCACCTGTTCAATAGACGTGGGTGGAGTGTGAACCGGGCGATAGTTTAGTCTATCTACTCCAATTGAAAAAAAAAACAGTGAGAAGATTAGAAAAGAGAAAAACCGGAAACCGCATCCTAAACAGGAAACAAGGGATAAGCCTCTTCACCTGTTCAATAGACGTGGGTGGAGTGTGAACCGGGCGATAGTTTAGTCTATCTACTCCAATTGAAAAAAAAAAAACAGTGAGAAGATTAGAAAAGAGAAAAACCGGAAACCACATCCTAAACAGGAAACAAGGGATGAGCCTCTTCACCTGTTCAATAGACGTGGGTGGAGTGTGAACCGGGCGATAGTTTAAAGTAATTTTATTTGATTTACTCAGCAAAAGCTTTAACAAGAAAAATACTTGTTACAAAATAAATTTAATATTTAGTATAATAGCCTTTTGTTTTGATTACAGCCTTCATTCTGTCAGGCATTGACATCACAAGCTTCTTCAATGTATCTAATGGCATCTCCTGCCAAGCAGCTTGTATTTGTTCCCAAAATGTGTCTTGCGAAGTAACATTAGATTTATCAATGTTTTTTATCCAAAATATCCCATAGATGTTCAATACAGTAGTTTCAAAATAACTTGTTTAATGGAAAATAGAAAAAAAATATGTATAACTTCTTTTTAATACATTTCTTTTACACCTAGTTTTAAATAATCAATATTTATTAGCATTTTACTTGGCTTTTCACCTTCTATTTGAATTTCTGTGAGGTTTTTTTTAGGAAAATCACCCCTATTTTAATACTTTTGCACACTACCGGTAGCGTGCAAAAGTGTTAAGACAGGGGTGATTTTAAACTTTATTTTGATGCCTCATAAAAGATAAAATAATTCTTGTCCTAATACTTTTGCATAGTACTGTATATATCTCCGACTGACACCAAATCAGTCAAGTTTCATACCGGCCAGAAGCAAGTGGATGTGTCTAGCCACACTGATAAGCTGTGATACAGTGAAACAGGCTTGTATGTGGATGACTAATACACACACACACACACATATATATATATATATATATATATATATATATATATATATATATATATATATATATATATATATATATATATTTGGGCAGCAATCTTTCATTTAAACATATTTTGTTAAAACCGACCAACAAAGAAGATTTTATTCATTTTTTATTTAATTTTTCCAGTATTCGGCAATAGTTTTACCAACAACATCATTGATAAACAAATAAAATTATTTTTAAAAAAATACATGACACTAGCATTAAAAATAACACACAAGAAAACATCAACATATTTTATTACAGCCAAATGCATATTAATTATAAACAGGACAAATTTTCTATACACAAAATCATTAAACACCATATTCTTCAATTTATCTAATGGTATCTCTTACATTACTGGTAGTGTGCAAAAGTGTTAGGACAGGGGTGATTTTAAACTTTATTTTGATGCCTCATAAAAGATAAAATAGTTATTGTCCTAATACTTTTGCACAATACTGCATAAGAACAAAGTTTTCTAATACACTTATAGTGAAATTATTTTAATGCCATGTCACTTTAAAATGAAAACGATTATGGCTCTCCACAGCTTTCTTTACCTAATTATCTATGAAGTACCATGACTTCTTGAGAAAGATATTGGAATCGTTTTCCAGCACCTTCTCCACAGTACTGAATTCAGAGTAGTCTGCTTTGGAGACTTACTGCTACCCAAGGCCCAATATACTCTGCTATTTAAGTTTATAGCTGAAAATGTGAAATGAAATGGATCCATCTCTTTCACTAAAGGTATCTGTGCAAAAGTGAATATAACAGACTAGGTTGAAATTTGAACCCTGATTGCTTATTACACTTTAAATCCCAATAAGTTACAATACCTACAGATCTTTTAGTGTGGATACTGAAGAAAATAAATTTACTATGTTTGAAGGAAGTATTAAAAATAACATTGCCACCTAAGGACGTCTCTAAATCTTTATAGATTTCATGACAAGTTAAAACATGAAAAGTGTATTTTTATACAAGAAAGCATGAAAGTAAATCATCGTTCTACATAATCAATAAGAAAACTAACAAGAGAATTGTTGGTGGACATCTAAAAAAAAAGAAATAGAAAGAATTCCTATTTCATTTAATGTTTATTCTAAAAATGGAAATTGTAGAATGACTTTCTAGTCAAATGCCTTAACTAACACGGCTGAAGTATATAAAAACTAAAATGTCTGACTTCTGACATTTCAGGTGAGGAGTCACTATAGACTTGGATTATGAATAATTTTGATCATCATGGTGTAAAAATGATGAATACTTCAAGGAAATTGATTTGCTGATGCAAACAAATTATTTTTGAATCATTATTTTAGTTCTTGTCAAAAAAGAAAAAAATTATACTAACCATTAAAGAAAATTATTCACAAAATATTCTAATAAGACATTGGTTTGGTGACAGATACATATCAAATACTAATAATAAAGAATTTACTTATTGTTACTTAAAAGAATTTAAAATAAAAAAAAATTTAAAATAATCAAATGTGAGTCATAGGTATCACAACTATTACTTAATTGTAAATTCAAATGCAATATTATTATTTTTTATATATACAAAAAATTTGTTTATATTCTTTACACATTCTTTACTTGACTTCAAAAAGTTGTATTATTTAGTAATTAAAGAAAAAAAACGTTAAAAAAAACAATAAAAATAATAATCATTGCTGGTATCAATGGTTCAATCAGTATACAATGACTAATAAATGCTGAGCAAATACCTGCCAAGGCCACAACATACCAAGATAGAATTTCAGTTCGATTCCACAAATGAGCATGCAAAATGGCAACAACACCCAAGAAAGACAACAGACAAACAAATCATCCACTCTTAGAATAAAGGAGAGAAAGTGATAGGTTCTTTTCATTATCTTTTAAAATCAATGATGTTCCAAAACAATAAATAAAAAATTTACTTTCAAGCTCTAATAAAGCTTCTTAGATTAACTGATACTTTATTCCTTTATATAAATAATCATGTCAATGTTTTGTTGCTAATATTTTAACTCATAGATGGTTTAAGATAATATAAGAAAAAAATGATCAGGTTATGCAATAAATTTTCTTTATAAATGCCTAAAGAACACATTTTTATAAACATTTCATAACCACACAATGTTATAATCACATTTTTTAAAGTTTGACTTTAATCAATGTCTTTTGGAATTAGAGAAAAAAATCTACAGATTTTGTGTAATTTATTTTCTAAGTTTATGGCATGGTTTCAACATTTTCACTATAATTCTTATCTTCTGCCATTGAAATAAATGCTAAAGTGGTTTTCATTTTCTACTAACAATTTATATTAGCAATCTTATTGTGACTAATCTTTGCAATCTAACAGAAACAAAAGAAATATTTAATTAATACACTTTCAAATCAGAGATAATTAGGATATATTTTCTTTAGTTTTTATTTAATTACACATGTGGGAAAAACAAATTTTTTCAATTATAAATCATTTGTCACTTTTCAAGAAAATGTGATATTGAAAAGCTTGCTGCAGCTGTCAGTCATTTGTTTGTGGTATAATTGTAGTTCTTAGTCTCAACCATGATACCATTTACTCAGAGGATTTATTTAGCCTTCAAAATTCAGTTTACGACGAAAAAAACTTATTTGATATCGATACTATGAAATCAAAATTTGACTTACATCCATTCATTTTTCTTTCAGTCTACGGTTTCACTTTAACTGGAAACAACTATTGCTTTTTGTCTTTCGTGCCAACGTCCAAAGAGTCTGAGCTCCAGGACCATGGATTAGTTTTAAAGCTTTCATTACACCCGAGCAACGCCGGGCTATACTGCTATTCAAATAATAAAGCAAAAGAAACTGTAGAGAGGTGATTTTCTAAGCACTGTTTAGATGTAGGAAAAGGACGAAAGTGTTATGGCGAAACAAACCTATTCCTAAGATAATGGACTCTCGCTCCTATATTAATAAGAGTTAACAGGAAGTTAACTCGAGAAGTTTTTTGGAAGTTCAAGAGTTCTAGAGAGTTCTTTAGAGTTCTATTGGAGTTCAGTAAAACCGCTAGACAGTTGATATTAGTCGGCAGTTTGCTGAATACTAAGGAGTCAGCTTACAATGGAAGATTACCAAGTTCCTAACATTTGGGGTGCGTTACGTCGATTAGCAACCGACATAGCACGATTATAACTGGCTTACAGCCTATCACGTTGAATACACCGGTTCTTACTCGATCACCGAAGTTAAGCAACGTTGAGCCTGGTCAGTACTTACATGAGTGACCGCTTGCGAATACTAGGTGCTGTAAGCGTATAGTGATGGATGTGCCTTGTGGTGCAGTGGATATCGCCTCGGAAAGAGAAATCGGTGAGCCGAGTTCGAATTCCAGTTGAATACCCTGCATTCACTTAAGCACTGGTACCCCGGGAAAGGTATTAATCAGTCCATTCTCTACACTTATGGATTAAATAACAAGGGTAGGACTTTGGGGCTCTGCCCTTAAAAACAAATCCCAATGAATCTTCATACTCGAAAAGAAAAATGTATTACTAGACACAAAAACTTATATAAAAACAACAATAAACTGTTGAAATAAAAAGGTATTACCAGCAATAAATAAATAAAACTTAGTAGGCAATAAATGACCCGCCGAGGTTTATTTGCCATAAAAACAAAACAACCAACGATTATAACTTTCAGTTTGAAAACTAGTCCACAACAGAAAGTATGGAGCACCCAGTGAGGATCGAAAGGAATCTTTGGAGAGTTCTGATTGCTTATATCTTGAAAGGGTACGGCATTTTTTTAACTGGATAATATAACCTCTCGAATGTGTTTACATTTGGTTCTTGATATGTTCACACTGAAAAGAAGAGAAACGACCTGTAACGATGGCTTGCATATCATCCTAGCTTCTGTCTTTGATTGTTGCAATGGTGGCGAGATTTTTTAGAGGAAAATGTTGTCAACATCTGTAATAATAATAATAACAGTATCGTGGTTTATTTACAGATATCAGTCTAGTGATTAGGACAGACGCGAATATCTGAATCGGTAACTGAAGAGGAAATTTTGTCTCTCACTGGAAAGATGACAGATTGTTAATGTTATGATACATAATTCTTCGTTCTTCTTTTCTGTTTCTTTTTCTTTTTTCGTTACTAAACATCGAATGGGTAAATATCAGCACATACTGGGTTCTATAGCATTTGCTATAGGTCTATATGGCTCTAAGCACGTTACATCATATATTTAATAACCCTATTGCACCAGTAATACTTGCAGTAATTCCTAACCATCCATTTTCTGCTGGTCGCCAAGAAATTCTTATAAGAAAATAATTTACAATATATTCCGATTGTAAGATAACTTTCAATGTATTTCTATAGTAAAACTTTTTTACAATGTATTTCTATAGTAAAACTTTTTTACAATGTATTTCTATAGTAAAACTTTTTTACAATGTATTTCTATAGTAATAATTTGCAATGCATTTAAATTATATCTTGCCTGACAGCAGCCACTGACCAGCCGCTTTCGTTCTAAGGTGCAAAGCATTTTTTTATGTAAAAGCGTTTGCAATACAATTTTATAGAAAAATACTTTACAGTGTATTTCTATGATAAAATCATTAATCGCACAAATGTATTAAGATCTTTAAATAAATCCTCGTTGATTTTTCATGAAAAGTAATATTTTATTTACAAGAATTAGTAAAAAACATGTCCCTGAAAGTATTGTCTATCTTTAGCCACTTTTTCCCATCTTTCTGGCAGCATTTTTAATTGCACGTCAGAAAACCACACGTCTTTTGAAGTTAAGCACGAGTCGAAACATTTTTGGCATTTTCATAAGAATAAAAATGCTGCTCAGCCAGGCCATGTGACATCAATCAGAACAAGTGATAATCAGACAGGGCAATGTCTGGGGAATAAGGCAGATCGGGTAGGACTTCGCATATAAGCGACTCCTATTAGGTTTTCACCCGTTTGCAACATGTAACCTTGCGTTGTCGTATTGCAAAAACACTTAGTAGTGTTTTTGCTCGTATAGCGTCCGTTTTTCTTCAATGCTCAGCTCAAACGCATCAGTTGTAGTCAATAGAGACCTCACGTGATGGTTTCGGTCGGTTTTTATACAGCTCATAATAAACTACACCCAGCTGATCCCACCAAATTCAGAACATATGCTTTGAACCATGAATATTCGGCTTTGCCGACGATGTTGATGCATAAAAAGGCTTACCCAACGATCTTCTACGCTTAGGATTGTTGTAGTGAATCCACATTTCATTGCAGGTCACGAAAACAATGCAAAAACCTTTCTATTTTTGCTGTTAAAGCAGCCGTTTGCACATGACAAGACGTTCAACTGGTACGGTGCTCAATGTCCTTGCTTTTGAGTCATTCCTAATGCTTTAAAACATTTCAAAACTTTTGTGTGATGAACTCATAATGATTCTGTAAGTTTAACTTGCGCCTAACATGAGTCTTCATGAATTAATGACTCCATTTTTTTCGTCTTCAAACTTTTTTGCTGAGTCAGAGCGTTCTTTACCTTCAACATTAAAATCTTTATTTTTTGAAGCGTCTACACCAATCTCTGCATAGTCGCCATAAGTTTAACAAACATTTTGTGTGCTTCAACTTCAGATTTCTTTTGAATAAATTAGTGCAGTAAAATTTCCTGCAAATACACTTTCTTTGGTAAGAAATCCAACATGTTTAACGCTATGAAAAACAAAGTTGTTTGCACTTCGGCGAAATGACGCACACTGAATTTCAAACTTGCTTACAGTACTTACTTATAGATGTATTACTATCTGAAAGTACACACACGCAATTCTGGGAACACTATCTGTTGAGACACAGAACTTATTCAAGGTCCTAATATAGTAAAAGGTTTTAGCCGTACTAAATTATATTATTCGTATAAAGAGTCCACTAGTTTGGCTTTGACAGGTGGTTTAATGGACAAAAGCGTTGGTTGAATTTGATTTAAACCACAGAGTTGGGATTTTACTACCCAGCTAGAGCAGTGTTGAATAAAACTGGTTAATTTGGGATGTGCGTTATGGTGTGAAAACGGTAGAGCCGAGTTCAAATTCCACTTGAATTCGTTGCATTCACTTGCGAAAGATATGAATCCATCTCTTCTCCCTCTAGAAATAGGTTAAATAGCAGGATAGATTATTTTCTGTAGTCATGGATGGCAACTTGACTACTGCAGAAAGTAATGGCAGCCTACTGCAGAAAAGTCTTCTGCCTAGTCAATCATGGATTAAGAGACATGAACGCTCAAGCATGTATCACGTACGGCACTTAACCGATTGATATTTTATTAGCATGTAGTACTAGTTACCGTGGTTTGGAACGGCTGGTTCTGCTTACATGCGGTAACTAATCTTATTCTTGATGGCAATGATTGAAAACTGTTACGATTCCTGAAGAATGTGGGTGGCAATAATGAACAAACGTATGAGATAAGATATATCTATATATCTTTATACATTTATACTCTAGCACAAAACGAAATTTGCTACCTCCCAAAAAGTAGACGTGAATCATTAATTTATTGCTCTAACATAAATACCATCCATTGCAAAAAGATAATCATATTGTAAAATCCCGATCTGGTGCCTTGGATAATTATAGCTCTTCTTTTAACGCTAACTGCATCTACCAGTACAAGATCCAAGAACCACACAATGTAGAGTGCTTCTGAATGGGGTAATTGAATGAACGTAACGTGAGGACCCAGGTAGTACTGGTTATGATGATATGTAGATAATATAACAATTGACCCTAAACTCGCAGAGATTAAGATTGTAGCGATCGGGGAAGCATTCTATCTGGAGTCTTTTCCGCAAATTGTGGTGCAGTGGATATCCACCCGGAATGACGAAAGGGGAGCCGAGTTCGAATTCCAGTTGAATTTCTTGCATTCACTTACGCACAAATACCCTTGGGAAAGATGATAATCCGTCACTTCCTCTCAGTTATGGGTTAAATAATAGAACAGACTGGGTTTTATAGTCTTGGCTGGCAACCAGTCTACCGCAGAAAACAATGGTAACCTACTGCGTGATAATCTTCTGCACAGTCATTCATGTCTCTTTCAAGACATGATCGGCCAAAGCGGGTATCGCGTATGACACTTAACTAACTGACTGACTGAATGGATCTTGGAAAAAAGGTTGTCAGAATGGAATTTCTTTCTTACTAATGGAATACAAAGGACATGGGGATGATTCGTCCCCAGTGTATGTGGCATACTGAGTTGTAGCTGAGAAAGCAATAAGTGATGGAACTAATGAACGTAGCTCATCAGAACATCCGCCAGCGAAAATAGCGATAAATTAGTGAGAGGCTTGCGCATGTGGTTGTAGAGTGGAAATATCTAATCACACACAACAGATGCTTTTGATCTATCAATCATGGAAAGGAATATATTTTATATGCATACTGTCATTATAACGTTGTTTTCATTTAGGACAGGAATCACCCACAATAGATGCTTTTCATCTATCAAGCATGGAAAGAGAAAAGCATATACTTTATATGCATACTGTCATTATAATGTTGTTATCATTTAGGACAGGAATCACCCACAATAGATTTGTTCATCTATCATGCATGGAAAGGGAAAAGCATATATTTTATATGCATACTGTCATTATAATGTTGTTATCATTTAGGACAGGAATCACCCACAATAAATTTGTTCATCTATCATGCATGGAAAGGGAAAAGCATATATTTTATATGCATACTGTCATTATAATGTTGTTATCATTTAGGACAGGAATCACCCACAATAGATTTTTTCATCTATCATGCATGGAAAGGGAAAAGCATATATTTTATATGCATACTGTCATTATAATGTTGTTATCATTTAGGACAGGAATCACCCACAATAGATTTTTTCATCTATCATGCATGGAATGGGAAAAGCATATATTTTATATGCATACTGTCATTATAATGTTGTTATCATTTAGGACAGGAATCACCCACAATAGATTTTTTCATCTATCATGCATGGAAAGGGAAAAGCATATATTTTATATGCATACTGTCATTATAATGTTGTTATCATTTAGGACAGGAATCACCCACAATAGATTTTTTCATCTATCATGCATGGAAAGGGAAAAGCATATATTTTATATGCATACTGTCATTATAATGTTGTTATCACTTAGGACAGGAATCACCCACGATAGATTTGTTCATCTATCATGCATGGAAAGGGAAATGCATATATTTTATATGCATACTGTCATTATAATGTTGTTATCATTTAGGACAGGAATCACCCACAATAGATTTGTTCATCTATCATGCATGGAAAGGGAAAAGCATATATTTTATATGCATACTGTCATTATAATGTCGTTATCATTTAGGACAGGAATCACCCACAATAGATTTGTTCAACTATCATGCATGGAAAGGGAAAAGCATATATTTTATATGCATACTGTCATTATAATGTCGTTATCATTTAGGACAGGAATCACCCACAATAGATTTTTTCATCTATCATGCATGGAAAGGGAAAAGCATATATTTTATATGCATACTGTCATTATAATGTTGTTATCATTTAGGACAGGAATCACCCACAATAGATTTGTTCATCTATCATGCATGGAAAGGGAAAAGCATATATTTTATATGCATACTGTTATAATAACGTTGTTTTCATTTAGGTCTTTATCACACTAATCATATTTCTTTCAAACTGTATTTGGCAATTGTGCGCATGTTATTGATTATAAGTTTTGATTAAAAGGTTATGTTTTCTTTGAACTTCATTAATCTGAATCACAGTTTAGTGTGTATTGTTTTGAGTTTGGGTTATTTAATGCCAAAAAGGTAGTGTGTTAAAGCACTTTATTTAAATGTTTAGTTATAGTAATGAGGTTGATTTAGTCAGATTTTAATGAATTTTTTTTATTTTAGAAAGCTGAAGATGTCTTTAAATTTTGTATTCAAAAGTATTTAGATGAGATTTATTTTTTTCCTTCAAAAATGTGTTATGGTAACAATTTTTTCTCCAAAAATGTATTGTTGGTAATATTTTTCTTCAAAAATGTATATTTTTCTATAAAAATCTATTTTTATGTATATATTTCTCCAAAAGTGTACTTTTATTCTTTCATGGTGTTTTGACCCCAGTTTAGGGGTTAACTATTTGCCCATAGCTGAGACTCTAACAGGTGCTACCACATCGAGTCAAGGTGGACGTGAGAACAACAGCAATTAAGACGTGGTTCCATGCACCTTATCCGAGGCCGTTTACTATAATGCCCAGGACCACGTGTGTATTGTGGAGCAGTAAATATCGGCCTGAAACGACAAATGGGAGAGCCGAGTTCAAATTCCAGTTGAATTAGTTGCATTGACTTAAGCGAAAATACCCTTGGAAAAGGTATTAATTCGTCTCTTCCCCCTCCAGCTATGGGTTAAATAGCAGGATAAATTGGCTTCTATAGCCTTGGTTGGCAACCGGTTTACCGCAGAAAGTAATGGCAACCTACTACGGGAATAAC
>JBBBDQ010002143.1:747500-815000 GCA_037127315.1 Ascarosepion bandense
GTAAGTGAATGCAAGGAATTTAACTGGAATTCGAACTCGGCACACCGATTTGTCGATATCCACTGCACCACAACGCACATCCTGTGCGAAATCATTGAATCTAATCAACGTTTTCACCCACTAGACCATGTGTCCTCCATCAGTGTATGAATTTTGGGGAAATGTAATGTCTTGCAATAGAGCTCATATTACAATTTTTATGTTTGTTATTGTTTTTTTCTTGCACTCGGTATTACTGGTTTCCAAATTGTATTCATTTCTATGCTTCTCCCCTTTTAGGAGATTTTTAGTTTTTTTCTAAAACTAGTTTCATTACATGGAGCATAAATTTTACATTTACTTCGGCTTTATAGCATTGTTATTACAATGGCGCGGTTTTCAATTATTTGGTAAGAATATTTCTCTTTAAAAGTTTGTAAATGGTTTGTGACGATTAACTTTCTTGAAGTTTCACTCACTTAATGTGAAACTTGGCAAATCTGTAAACATTTATAAAACTATTGCTAATCTGTAAGGCGCTATAATAATTTATACTTGTAAAATATACTTTACGTTAACGATTATCTTTCTTGATGTTTCAGTCACTTCAGCTAATAATGTGAAAAGTGGCAAATCCGTAAACATTTATAAAACTATTGCTACTCTGTAAGACGTTATTATAATTTATACTTGTAAAATATACTTTACATTAATAGTGCAAATATTTCCATGAATCTTTTCATTAGTTTTTAAAAGATCTCTGAAAAATTGAATGTGAAGTAATTTTAGTTCCATGAGAAGGAATTTATTAATTAAGACATGTTTCATTAATTAATATAGACAATTTTTGTTTATTTGTTTTATGTAAATTTATTTCGTATGATCTGATAAGCTTAATAGCATTATCATTACAAGAAGAAAGAAATTAGAATAATGAAACATAATTTTTATTTATATATCCAAGCTTTCCGTTTACATAAGCCATGTTCAAAGATGTCAAATTACATTATAGTATAACAATTCACGGACAATAATGACAATAATGACAGTCTGTTTATGTTGACATGGAAGATTTCCCAGCAACGAAAAACGCGTGCATACAACACGCTGGAATGGAATATCGCATCACATCTCATGACGTCACACATGACCACGCGATAGAGAAAACAAGAAATTTAAGTATGTGTAGCGATTGTAATAAACCAATTGATTCTGTTATTAATTATAGGCATTTAAGGATATTTCTGGAGATTTCGTAGTTTATTTTATTCAGGTTAAGCTTCAACTGTAATTAATGAATTACAATGGTTAACACAATTTTTGCTACAAAGAAACAAAACACGTGTTTTCAGCTAATTTGATGGTGCTGATTTCCAAAATGACCTTGGATTTTCCTGATTAGCTACCGTTTTTGCTGTACTGAAATTGCTCATTTCTGGAAAAAAGATTCATTTATGATTTTGGCTGATTGCAACATTTAGTTAATAAACATTATGTTTATTAACTCCGATGAACTTAGCTCACTGGTGCCCCTTATATATGAATTTACTCGAGCCACAAGGTTAGCAACTAGGTTCAACCCTTTTACTGTGAAACCAATAAAATGTAAACGCAATTTCTACTCCAGCGGCTTCCTTTCTCGCACTTTCCGCCTGTGGAATTCTCTTCCATTTACTTGCTTCCCTGGCAGAAACGATCTCCAGGAGTTTAAATGTAAATTCAATAGTCATCTCCTATCTCACTAACCTGCATCCTCTCTCTCATGCTTCTTTCTCCGTCCATTCCCCTCTCATCAGTATTCTCATCCTTCTCTTATCCATTTCCTGACACCCCCTATAACCAACTTAATAAAAAATTATCCAAATGTTGGATAATTATATTTAACAGTATATGTTTAGAAAATTATCTGAAGCCTCGATACACTAAATATACATATCGTACCTCTGTATGTGTGGATGTGCGTTGTGGTACAGTGGATATCGGCTCGGAAACCGGGGAGCCGAGTTCGAATTCCAGCTGAATCCATTGTATTCACTTACGCGCAAATACCCTTGGGAAAGGTATTAATCCATCTCTTCCTTCCAGTTATGGGTTAAATAATAGGACAGATTGGGTTCTATAGCCTTGGTCGGCAACCAGTCTACCGCAGAAAGCAATGGCAACCTACTGCGGGATAATCTTCTGCCCAGTCAGTCATGTCTCTTTAGAGACATGATCGCCCAAGCGTGTATCACGTATGGCACCTATACTGACTGACTGACCTCTGTATGTACAGGATACTCCTTTGGATTCTTCTATATCTACACCGCATATATATATATATATATATATATATATATATATATATATATAGTGACAGTATTCAAAATTTTTATTTTTATGTTTGAAAATTTGGTTAGAACTGTTTTATCTATTGCAATGAAATAGAGTTGTTAGATCTTATTATCTTATGTAATATAAATTAATAGTGTGAGACAACTGCACCTATATCTACGTGACTGCATGAAACTTTTAGTTGCATAAATCAATAGCATATTAATATTTTACATTGATGTGGTCGTGGTGCAGTGGATATCGACACGGAACGAGAAATCGGGGAGCCGAGTTTGAATTCCAGTTGCATTCCTTGCATTCTAATACGCACAAATATCCTTGGGGAGTGTTATTAATCCATCTCTTCCCTCCAGTTAAATAAAAGGACAAATTGGGTTCTATAGCCTTGGCTGGCAACCAGTCTACCGCAGAATGTAATGGCGACCTACTGCGGGATAATCTTCTGTCCAGTCAGTCATGTCTCTTTTGAGACATGATCGGTCAAACGTGTATTACGTATGGCACTTAACTGACTGACTATTTTATCTACACTATTTGCATCATTCAGATTTTATTGCAATATTCACGACTTATTGGCCGTTGTACGCTCCGGCCTTCTTCGGGTAATATATGTTTACACTTAACAAACATTTTTATCCACAGGTCCTTGAATAAAAAAAAATGTGTTGTTTAAGTGACTGAAAAAATAACTTGACCCAAAGTGCTGTGAGTTCAATACCTGACCACAGTAGAGGGAACAAATACTTGGAGAGAAGAATTAATAAGGGGAAATAACTAAAACCAAAATATACCCCACCCACGACAAAAAAAATAAATAAATGAATAAAATAATTAAAGTACAGCACGTGGAATTAGAACTATCAACCCACGTGAACCAAATGAAGAAAACCGGTGTGTACAACGGCCGAAACGTCGTGACCATGACAATAAAGATTAGGGCGACAATATGAACGATGTAAATACTGTAAAGAGTTACAATACCCCATCTCTGAAATACAGACAGATGTCCACCCTGTTTTTTATTTTTTCATTTTACATTGAGCACTGTTTTCTAAAGTTTCACTGTTTGCCCTTATTATATCACACACACACACACACACACACACACACACACACACACACACACACACACACACATATATATATATATATATATATATATATGGGGAAGAATGGGGTGCAAAAATGTATATATATACTTTTTTCGTGGAATATATCAGTTTGATGTTTATTAGACACAGTGATAATTTTTGTCTCAGGTCATTCGACATATTATCCCATCTACACGGTGACTCAGCTGATACTGATCAGATCTCAATTTGTTTGCCATCCGTTACCCACAACTCTTCTCATGATATACGTAACACACTGCAACTACTCCGGCATCTTATAATCCAATCACGAACAAGTTCCATTTCACCAGCTTCGATGCCCTTCTATAAAAAAGGAACAAAACGCAGAGATCGTTTTACTCTCAAAAGATATATGGCGACACAATCGATCTGAAGTGGTAAGTATAAATCATGGCAGGGGGCAGTATATATTCATTTAAGCATTTTTGATTAAATAATTAATACATATTATCTACATATTTTTTATTTTAATCCAGAAGTCAGGAATAAGATTCCTGGTATGGTAATTAAAAATATTAAGAAAGGCGCTTTATATATTTTCATTAGTTTTATTTTCATTTATATTATTTATAGTCCCAAGTACTTTGAATCTTGTCTAAGATTATTTTGACAAAACTACAAGATATAAAGCAGCTAGTGACAGAAATCAAATAAAAAACAAGCCCCCTCCATCTGCATGTTACAGATGTGGTGGATCACATTGGGTAAGAGATTTTCGGTTCAAATACAAAAATTTCCTAGCCTGTGGAAAGATGGGACACAAAGCAGCTGTATGCAGAAACAAAAACCGGTCTAGTAGGGTAAGATCTACTAGAGTGGAATATGAAAACAAATAAAACACGAGGAAATATGTAGAACTTGAAATATTGAATAAGAAGATCAAACTACAATTGGATTCAGGTTCGTACTTAACAACAATCAACCTACAGACATGGCGGAAACTGAATAGGCAGACAATGTTACACAAAAAAAATTGCTAAATCTGTAACAGAAAAACGTATTAACTTCGAAGGTGAAATAATCTTCAATGTGAAATTTCAGGGAGAAACCAAAAAGTTAAAAATATACGCTATGAAAACTACAGACAACCTGGTAGGAACGGACTGGATGCAGAAGTTTAATGTATGAGATTTACGCATTAGTTCTTTTTGCAAAAAAAAAAAAAAATGGAGTGTGAGCCTTCAGAAGCCACGACATTGAAGGGAGAATTATACAAACAATTTTCAAGGGTATACTCAAATGGGTTAGGACGATGCAGCAAATTCGCAGCAAAAATTGAGCTAAAGCAGAATGCTCAACCAGCATTTTAAAAAAAACGGAGAAACGTAACTTTCGCTACAATAAATAAAAAAGGGTGAAGAGCTTGATAGACTAGAACAAACTGGGATCATTTCAAAAAAGATTTCAGCAAATGAGCAGCACCGGTAGTATATGTAAAGAAAAATTCTGGAGAAACCGGTGAATGTGCAGATTTTTCTATTAGTTTAAACAACGCGAGAAAAGATTATCATTACCCATTGCCAAGCCCGGAAGAAATATTCACCAAACTTAATGGTGGGAAAGTTTGTTTTTTTTTTTGTGAAGTGAAGCGTATTTGCAGATTCCAGTTACAGAAGAGTGTACAAATATACTATGTATAAATGCGCACAAAGGACTTTATAAATACAACAGGTTACCATTCGGAATAAAGGTAACTCCGGCGATTTTTCAGCAGACAATGGACACCATGCTTACTGGACAAAATTTCGCCACTGCTTATCTAGATGATATTCTAGTCAAAAGTGATAGTATGGAAGACCACGTGACACATAACAAGGAGGTTTTTAAAAGAATACAGAACTTTGGGTTCAAAGTAAAAGAGAAAATATGTGATTTTTTATTAAAGGAAATAAAATATTTAGGCCACATTATTAACAAGAATGGCAGAAAACCAGACGAAGAGAGGGCATCAGCAATTAAGACATGCCTGAGCCTAAAAACAAATTGCAAATTATTCTCGGTCTTGCAAGCTATTATGGAGAATTCATCGATAGCATGTACAAACTGAGGGCAACCCTCAACAAATTACTAAAGAAAGATGTCCAGTGGAACTGGTCGGAGGATTGTAAAAAGGCTTTTAGGGAAATTATAATGAAATTGCCGTCGGACCGAGCATTGACAAACTTCGACGCCAAGCTGGAAATTATTATTGCAAGCGATGCAAGCTCACACGATGTG
Source organism: Ascarosepion bandense (assembly GCA_037127315.1). NCBI lineage: Eukaryota > Metazoa > Mollusca > Cephalopoda > Sepiida > Sepiidae > Ascarosepion > Ascarosepion bandense. The sequence continues at coordinate 753,164 of JBBBDQ010002143.1, forward strand.
GGAGCTTGTATTCTACATAAAATGCAGGACTGCACAAGAAAACCGGTAGCCCACGCATCGAGATCGCTGCTACCGACCAAAAGAAATTATTCACAAATAAAAAAAGAAGCAATGGGCATAATATTTACTGTAACTCGCTTTCATAGATATATATATATAGAAGAGATTTTTCGCTACAAACTGATCATAAACCTCTCCTTACCATATTTGAAGCAAAGAAAGTATTACCACTCTACACCGCAAATAGACTCCTAAGGTGGGGAACAGTATTACTAAACTATAATTTCAAATTAGAATTCATGCCATCGAAAAAATAGGACATGCAGATGGATTATCGAGACTGATACCTATGAAAAGTGAACCTTTAGAAGAGTCGGTAATAGCGGCTTTGAGAGCCGAGGACGAAATCAGTAAAGTGTTAAGTAATACGGTGAGAGAATTACCGGTAACACTATTAGAAATAAGAAGAGAAGCAAAAACAGAGGGATTCATAAATACCACAAAGACAAAATAGGAGATAAAAACAGCAACTTAGCAGACAGTTTTTGAATTTACGTTAATGTCCTACTCTACAATGAAAGAGTGGTAATACCAAAACCATTACAAAGAAGAGTTTTTAAGGATTTTCATTTAGGACATCCGGGAAAAAATCGTATGAAGCCACTTATGAGTAGTTATGTGTACTGGCCTAACATGGATGATGATATTACGCAGATGGTGGAAAAATATAAGGGCTGCGCGGCGGCAACAAAGTCAGCACCTTTATCATACAGAAACCATGGCCAAAGGTGAACAAATCTTGGTCAAGAGTCAATGCGGACTAAGCAGAACCCATTGACGGCTACTACTACTTAATAAGGGTAGACAGTTTTAGTAAGGGCCTGAAGTTTTCAGGTATAAAAATACAAGAACAGAAAATACCATGAACTGTTCACACGAACTATTCGCTAGATTTGTCGTGGTAGATTGCTTAGTAACGGACAAAGGTACGCAATTTGCCTCAAGTGATTTCCAAGAATTTTGAGGGACGTACCAAGTAAAACACATACAAATAGCGCCTTACCATCCACGGTCGAACGGCTTAACGGAAAGATTCGTGGATACTCTAAAGAGAACATTAAAAAAAGCTGGAGATACACCAACAAAAAGAGCGTTACAACAATTTTTACAAATATACCGAACTAGCATCATAGCCCGGCGTTGCCCGTGCAACCCAGAACATTTTAGTAGGAGAAGATGCCACTTTTTATTTTACATATTTTGTTTTTGTTTGAAAAAACTTTTTTTTTTTTTTTTTTTTTTTTAATATTTCTTTTGTGTCAAAATTATGGGGAAAAATATTCACATTTTTTTGTTGACCAAAGGAATTTTTAAAACTTCGGAAAAAATTAGATGTAAAGGCTCATTTTTTTTTTTTTTTTTTTTTAATAAAAAATATTTTAGTCGCATTTGACACGTGTGATTTGATTTCTGTGATGTAACTCGAGTTCAAATTCCAGTTGAATTCATTGCATTCACTTACGCGCAAATACCCTTGGGAAAGGTATTAATCCGTCTATTCCTTCCAGTTATGGGTTAAATAACAAGACAGATTGGGTTCTATAGCCTTGGCTGGCAACCAATCTACCGCAGAAAGCAATGGCAACCTACTGCGGGATAATCTTCTGCCCAGTCAGTCATGTCTCTTTCGAGACATGATCGCCCAAGCGTGTTTCACGTATGGCAACTGACTGATGTAATTCAGCAACCATCTTAGATCTTAGATGTTTTACGGAGCAAATGTAAACAATCGTGTCCATTGGCCAAAAAGTGCTAAAGGGAAAATTGCTGAACTTAAACTCAAAAAGTATGTGTCGACCTGGCTTCCCTGTAGATATGTGTCCCTAGAAAGTTTGAATAGCGTAGCTTAAAAAATGTAGGCGTGCATAGGGAACAGTCACACACAGACTCACAGATTGCTTTATATATATATATAGATAGATTACACCTAACAGAAACCACCATAGGGACTTTCACCGGCTGAGGTGATGTTTGCGCGCAAGATACGGTCTGTTTTCGATACATTGCTACCATTCAAAAATAAAACCCGGAAAACACGCATAGTTACGAAAAGATCCTTCAAACCAGGTGAACGAATTTACTTCAGAATGTTTACAAATAATATGGCGCATTGGGAACCGGGAACAATAGGAAAAAGACTAGGAAACGTTATATACACAATACACAGAGAAACATTTACCCACAGAAGGCACATAAACCAACTACAAAAAAGGAGTGAAGAGCCAAGTTCCTCACCCTAAGAAAACGATAACACGATGGAAGAACTTTTTGAAGCCTTTGACACTCAGAGACCTTAAATAAATACAGAAATTAGAAGAACTAACAGAACACGAAAATTTACGGAGCCATTAATCATAGATCCCAAACGGAAAAAATATTAACTACCCCCAAAATAGAAGCTAAGGAAGGGGTTTTGTGGTATCCCCTCTTTTGTACATGATAACGTACTCGACTGGGTGAACATATACTCCTGCCATAGAGAGAGTTGCAGTTGCAGCTGGCAGTGGAAAGTAATCGTAAAGATCCGTTACAGTTATCGGAGAGTTCCGACAGATACCGAAGTTACACAATAACCAGACTAGCTCTGAGCTCCACTCAGCTAGAATAATATACTCGGATATACTATTTCCAACGACTTCACTTCAAGACTTGTATCTATATATTTCTACTAATAGTATTCCTGGATTTAACAATTTGCTTTCAAGTTTGTATATTACGTTCAATATAACCTACTTTTCTATCTCCATATCTGTTTTTGTTGTTCATTATTTTGTGCAGTTCCTCATCCGGAATCCACAACATATATATATATATATATATATATATATATAGTCTCCAGGGTCCGAATGTACTGGCCTTGTTCATATGGTTGATCACGCTAGATAACGTGCTCTCTTGCAGAGATCTGCTTAGCATAGTTGCAGTATAAACAACAATTTGTTGAGCACTCACAAATTTGCCTGTGCAAGCGTTTGCAATGGTAATTAGCTAACTATTCTTGTAGACGGGCATTCTGAGATACTAGTGGCCGGCCACATCTTGGGGTAAGGAAAGGGTTAATGATTTTGGTTAGCTGCTAGACAACAGTGTGGATTTGAGATATGATAGGACGGATAAGAACACGTCACCAAATTTCAAAACGTTTACAGGGATCCTATTAGCCAGCTGAAATTAAAAATCAACGAAGCAGAAGATGACAATTTAAAACTTCCCCAAATAATCGGTGAGTACAAACCAGGATAAATGTACGGAACTATAAAAATATATAAACCCAAATTCTCACTCCGTCTTATCATGTCTGAAATTGTGCTCTTAAAAGTAGTGGATGAGACGAAATATATTCGTTCATTGATAATATGTCTGTCACAAAGCTCGGAAATTTATTCATTTTTATATTTTTTAATATTTCGTGGGGTTTATGTCAAGAGGGAGAACATCTTACAAAGTCAATGGATGAACGACATCTAAAATAGGTTCAAAATCTGTATTCGCAACAAAATCGCAAATATCTTTATCAAATTTTTAGCATAAGAACTGCATATGTAAATCAAAGATAAATTAAGGGTATAATCAAGATATTGGCATTCCACACTACTTCGAAGATAAGGTTAGGAAGGAAACCTTCGTCAATACTTATTGAACTTAGATCACTAGTGCCCCCTAAATACGAATTTGAACGAGATACTAGATTGGCAACTAGATCCCCCCCATTTTACAGTGAAACCGATAAAATTCAGCCGTAACTTCTACTCCAACAGTTTCTTTCCTCGCACTTCCCGACTGTGGAATTCTCTTCCACACGATTGCTTCCCCGACGGCTACAATCTCCAGGAGTTTAAATGTAAGGTTAATAGACACCTCCTAACACACTAACCTGCTCCCATTCTATCAAACACTCTTCCCATCTGCCCAACCCTCATCCTCGCTATCCTTACTCATCTGTCACCTTCCTCCTGACATTCCCTATGTCTAACCACTCCTTCTCTTTACCTTCCCCTATGTAGCCCCATGCGCAATAGTGGCAGTGGAATGCCTTGCTTGGGGTGAGATGATTAAAAAAAAATACTGAGAGAATGATAATAGTTAATAAACGCAAGAAACTTACTGTCCAGAAAATTGAGAAATTTTTTAATAAATATCAACCAACAAAAGTATTGATTGTTTGGTCAATAAATGTCATATGTTTCCTCATTAGGAAACGATTAATATTACCATTACCTTATGTAAAACCATAAAACTATATGTTATCCTTGTTTTTGTTTTTTTTCTTTTTTGTTGCTTTTTTATAAAAGAAATGACATGTTAAATAATACTAAATATATACACTATCCCTGATCAAGATAATGGGTATAGATTTAGTTGAAATACCTACACAAGAAACAGTTAAATAATATTCCCATTCACTGTGCCCAGGCATGCGTTTTCTCATACAAAAACAAGAAAAGTCAACGTGGAAATAAAATAAACAAATAATCTTCCTTTGTTCCTTCTTTCTATCTATCTATCTATCTATCTATCTATCTATCTATCTATCTATCTATCTATCTATCTATCTATCTATTACAGTTTGTTACAATCTGTCTATCTATCTATCTATCTATCTATTACAGTTTGTTAACATCTATCTATCTATCTATCTATCTATCTATCTATCTATCTATCTATCTATCTATCTCAGTGGGTTGATATCTATCTATCTATCTATCTATCTATCTATCTATCTCAGTGGGTTGATATCTATCTATCTATCTATCTATCTATCTATCTATCTCAGTCTGTTCATAGCTCTCTCTCTCTCTCTCTCTCTCTCTCGCTCTGTGTGTGTGTGTGTGTCGTATTCTTTTTCTATCCCTCTGTATATCCATCTTATCCATTTTCTTTCATTTCATTTCCTTTCCTATCTATCTATCTATCTATCTATCTATCTATCTATCTATCTATCTGTTGTGGATCCCGGGAATGGAGCCCGCACAAATAAATGAACAACGACCAGTAATTGAGATAGAAAGTAAGTGTGTTAACGTAAGGATACAGACATGAATGAAGATTATTAGTCCAGGAATGCGGGTTAGTAAAAAGTACATGTACAAGTCTCTGGAAGTGAAGCCGTATTATATTGAGTATGTCCGAAGCTGACGGGTACTGCGTAATAATCTTCTCGATGAATGAAGCACAGAACTACTATGAATTACTATGTACTGACTGCTAATCTCTCTCTTGACTTACGTATTCCCCGGTTAACTCTCAGGGAAAACGCGGTATTCAGTATTTATTTACGCCCCCCCCCCCCCGCAGGGCAGACTATGGCACAAGGCTTTTAAAGGTGGTTTCTCCTGGTCATGTAGCCCAGCCAAAAATATCTGTGTAATTTTGCCCAGTCGTGACTGTACCCTTCGGCGGAGCCACGACTGGGTTAATACTCTCCGCCCGGAGGCAGAGAGATTGACAGTGTCAAAGGAATTATCCAGAGAAAACGTGGAAATCTGTATTTATTTACCCGCCACTAGGGCAAAATATGGCACAAGGTCTTTTTAACGTGGGTTCTCTGGGCCTTATAGCACAGCCAAAAATATCTGTCTAATTTTGCTCAGTCGTGACTATACCCTTCGGCGGAGCCACGACTGGGTTAATGCTCGCCGCCAGAAGGCAGAGAGCTGACAGTGTCAACGGAACTATCGCGTGAAAACGCGGCATTCTTCAGTCTCGCTACTATAGCAGTAGTATAAGTATTCTATGGACGAGTCCATCTTTATAAAAAGAGAGAATCCCACAACACTATCTATCTATCTATCTATCTATCTATCTATCTATCTATCTATCTATCATTCTATTCATTATCTATCTATCTATCTGTCTATCTATCTATCTATCTATCTATCTATCTATCTATCTATCTATCTATCTATCTCATTCTGTTCATTATCTATCTATCTATCTATCTATCTATCTATCTATCTATCTATCTATTCTATTCATATTCTTATCTATCTATCTATCTATCTATCTATCTATCTATCTATCTATCTATCTATCTATCTATCTCATTCTGTTCATTATCTATCTATCTATCTATCTATCTATCTATCTATCTATCTATCTATCTATCTATCTCATTCTGTTCATTATCTATCTATCTATCTATCTATCTATCTATCTATCTATCTATCTATCTATCTCATTCTATTCTTATATCTATCTATCTATCTATCTATCTATCTATCTATCTAGCTAGCTAGCTAGCTAGCTATCTAGCTAGCTATGTATCTATCTATCTATCTCATTCTGTTCATTATCTATCTATCTATCTATCTATCTATCTATCTATCTATCTATCTATCTATCTATCTGAATTTAACTGAATGTACTCATTTTGCCTTTATAAAACATAAATACTTCAAGGAAAACAACATGAGAAAACTATTTGAAAATATCTGAAACCAATTAATATAATGTCCTTCCTTAAAGAAATAGTTTTCTTTTTTTTTGCCAAAATATATAACACCTACAATACATAATCTACAAACTATACTCACAACTCTATTGTTCAAATTTGCTGGCTTTAACCAATCTACCTTCCCATGTGTCTGGTGAACAAATTAAAGCTTTCATTTCGAAATTCTACTCACCTGAAAAAGGTCGGAACTTACAATAGCCGAAATATAGCAACAACGATGAGGAAAACGTTCCGAGCAATGTAAATAGCGTAAATCGTTGAGTTCAATGATCCGACGGGGAGTGACGTATGTAAAACAAGCGGAAGACATTTTGAGCATTTGTTTTGAGTCGCTGTCTTTAGTTACAACAATGACCCTTTAAACATATGGCAATATGGATATTTTACCTTGTTTTCGTGTAAGGAACCCGCTTCGAAAGGTTCTAAAAGTATTTTGGATTATATATTTAAGAGCTTCTACTGTAGACTTTGAAATTAATAACTGAAAACAAAGAATTTGCAGACATAAGTTTATATGACTGCTGCCTTTATTTTGGTGTGATTAGCCCACTTACAAAGTTTTCAAAATTATTTTTAAGACATTTATATATATGTATATATATTAAAATTTGTGTATTTAGGCAGGAAATTTTCTTTTAAACATGTCTGATTAAGTAAATTGCACACATTTTGTTTCCGTATTTTCAATAAAATCCGTTCATGCTCACGGATAATCTATTGCGTATTATAATTGAAAGATATCAGAAATGAGCCGTAACATTGATAGATGTTATTAGTATTCCTTTCTCAATCTACCCAAGTACTTTCAATCTCTTTCCGAGATCATCTTCAGGAGTGTTATTTTAAAATATATAATACACCAGGTCATCATAACAATATATATATATATATATATATATATATATATATATTACATTTGTGTATTTAGGCAGCAAATGTTCTCTTAGACATGTCAGATTAAATAGTTGCAAACAGTGTGTCTGCTTATTTTTAATAAAATCCGTTCATACTCACGGATAACCTTTCGACCTTGACATTACAACAGAAAAATTATATTTTGGATAATTTTCACTTTCTAATGAACGCGAAGCAATTTGTCGACCGTTATAATTGAAGTAAAAAAAAATTCACAGTAATGTTTAGCAACACAGTCTTGCGGTTATTTTTTGTTACCATAATTCACACCCCTGAAGATGATCTTGGTAGGAGATCGAAAGTACTTGGGAACATCAAGAAATGAACAATAAAATCAGATATCAAAGTTACAGCTCATTTCGTATATCTTTCAATTATAATACGCAAAATATTATCCATGAGTATGAATGGATTTTATTAAAAATAAGCAGACACAATGTTTGCAATTTATTTAATCACACACACACACACACACACACACACACACACACACACACACACCCATATATATATATATATATATATATATATATAAGAGAGGAGACAATGTAAAATTACATTGTTGAAATAAATTCTGGATATATAACCATTTAATTATGTGTTGAGTTATCCTTCCAACATTTTTGTAATGCTCTGGATAATATGCATGGGGTCTCTCCATTTTAATCTAATTAATAATTCATATTAATTGGATACAATCTTGTGGATTATCCTCTCCGTTTTTACGGGTCTGCCATTTTCTCATATATATATATATATCTGTAAATTCAGATAAAACTTAGCGGAGAAATAACCATTTTCAACATTTCATTTTTAAGACATGCATTTTCAACCCCTTATCAACAAAGAAATAACGAGGAAATCTAACGCGACAAAAGAGGTCAACCAAAATGACAAAAAGAAAGCTACTCATAATACCACATTTAAGCGGACACCTATTCGTAAAGTTAAAAGGAAATTAACATGATAAAAAGCGATTATAAAAACAACCACCAGCAAATAATAAAAAAATTTCCACATTAATTTTCTCTCTATACAGGATGTTGCAGAAAAATTTGGCACTTACCAAATAGAAAACGAAATAGGCAATAAAAACAAAAGTTGTATTTGTAGATATCCGACAGTTTGACAACTAACTAACGTTTTTCTCTCTACTCTTTTCTAGGATGGAATATGAGAGCAGATCAGCGGTAGTAGCTTCTTTACACGTCAAGAAGAAGGCTATGGAAGTGATGGCCCGGTTTGGGTTCAAGAGGACAATGGTCATGGACATTTGGAGGAAGTGGAAGGCGTGTGAGAACAAGAACGAGTTTACTGCCAAAGGAAAGGCCCACAACGTTAATTCTTCGGCCGTTAGGACCGATAAGTTTGCAGCCGCCGTCAACAATAATGGAAGCCAGATCCACGCCAAGATCTTCGCTGACAAGGGCTGTCACAAGTCGACCATCTACCGAACGATCAAGAAGCACATTGTTTATACCTCCTACCGCAAGTCTCACCGCATGCTCATCACAAATGCCTCAAAGGATTCAAGGAAGGCCAAGGCGAGGGCTTTGCTGAACGAACTTAAGCACGGATGCTGAAGTTCTTCTCTGATGAAAAAAATTATAAATGGTTGGCAGGATAAGGATTAGGAGAGTTAGCAATGCTAAGAGCTACAAAGGACAGGGAATCGTGGAGAGCCATGATCACCCGCATTCTAAAGGGACACGACACCCAGATGACCGTTTTAGCCATTCATTTACACAAGCTTGTTAGGTAGGTTATTCGGTGTTATCTACTTTCTCTTCTGCTTCCAGTACGCCCTTTGAGTATCAAATTCTCAAAGCCCTATTTCCTCATTATATATAACCAGACATTTAGCTGTCTCTAAGTGCAAGTAACATTTCTTGTTCCCATTTACCTTAAAAGTTACATCTATTACAACGGTCTTTTTTTAAATATGTTGGTTGTTTTGTTTTTATGGCAAATCAACCTCAGCGGGTCATTTATTTCCAACTAAATTTTATTCATTTATTGCTGATAATACCTTTTTCTTTCAACAATTTATTGTTGTTTTTATATAAGTTTTGTGCCCAGTAATACTTTTTTCTTTTCGAGTATCAAGATTCATTGGAATTTGTTTTTAAGGGCAGGGTCCCTAAGTCCTACCATTGTTATTTAACCCATAACTGGAGAGAAGGGACGGATTAATACCTTTCCCAAGAGTACCAGTGCTTAAGTGAATGCAGGGTATTTAACTGGAATTCGAATTCGGCTCACCGATTTTTTTTTCCGAGCCGATATCCACTGCACCACAACGCACATCCGTCATTAAACGCTTACAGCACCTGGTATTCCCAGGCGATCACTCATCTAAGTACTGACCAGGCTCAACTTTGCTTAACTTCGGCGATTGAGCGAGAACCGGTGTATTCAACGTGATATGGCCGTAAGCCCAGAACGACAGGGGGATCTTCAAAAACATCGAGGAGGTTCCCATCGTGAAGCATATGAAATTTCCCTCCTCCAACATGGTTCTTGGCGTCATCTCCAGCGAGGGGGTCGTCATGCCTCCGTTCTTCTTTCAAAAGAGTCTGATAGTCACCACTGACATCTACCAGAGGCGCTGAGTAACGTGGTGAAGCTCTGGATGGACGAGATCTCTACTGGACTTCCCTACGTCTTCCAGCAGAACTCCGTTCCTGTATACAAGGCTAAGATGACCCAGGCGTGGCTGCTCAACAATATTCCTCACCACTGGTCGCCGGACTTGTGGTTGGCTTCCTCACCCAACTGCAACCCCCTTGACTATTTCTTCTGGGAATGTGATCGAGGCCATGACCAACAAGCATGCCCACAACACGGTCGACTCTCTGAAAGCTGCAATCGTGGAGACGTTCGCCACTATGGACAAGGACATGGTCGCCAAAGCGTCTGACTCATTTCGCGCCCTCCTTGAGATGGTCGTCACCGGCGGCGGCGGTTACATTGCAAAATAATGTAGTATGTAACTGTAATTGTTTTTAATGAACTGTCGGGTCTCTGCATATTCAACTTCTGTTTTTATTGCCTACTTCGTTTTTTTTTTTTGTCAAGTTTCTAATTTTGATGCTACACCCTGTATATATGTATATTTAATATATAAGTGTGGGTACTTGTGTGAATGTGTGCGCATTCATATATTTATATATTATGAACTCTCCCGACGATTTCAACCTATGAGTGTCTAACACAGACTGCCACACAAAGACTTGTTTAAAGTGGTGAAGGCTTGTGTAGCACCATCCACACTTTTCGGAACTGCTGATAAGAAACAATCGGTGCAGAAGTCTGCCACAGATCGCATGAACAACAGACCTCAGTTATTTAACCCATAACTGGAGGGAAGGGACGGATTAATACCTTTCCCAAGGGTACCAGTGCATAAGAGAATGCAGAATGTTCGACTGGAATTAGAACTCGGCTCACCGATTTCCTTTTACGAGCCGACATCCACTGCACCACCACGCACATCCGTCAATAAACGCTTACAGCACCTGGTATTCGAAAGCGGTCACCTATCTAAGTACTGATCAAGCTCAACATTGCTTAACTTCGGTGTTCGAGCGAGAACCGGTGTATTCAACGTGATATGACTGTAACCGTATATATATATACTGTATGTATGTATGTATGTATGTATGTATGTATGTATGTATAAATGTATTGAAAAAATATCTTTATCTGAAATTGATTGATTTTTTTACGGCTTATCAACCTTGTGCAGTTTAGTTAAAGCAAGAAAATAGTTTTACATTCTAAGATTTCTTTGAAAGATAATAATTTAATAATTAATCCATGGCTGGATGGAAAGGGTTGAATTAATGCCTTTTTCAAGAGTATTTGCATGTAAGTGAATATAACGAACCGTACGGTTATTAGAACTCGGCTCTTCAATTTCCAATTCCAAACTATTATTCATTACAGCACCCGCACATCCACGCTTACGGAACAGGGTATTTCCAAGGGGTCACCAATCTCACCAATCTCGACGTTGTTTAACGTCGGTGATCGTATGAGAACCGGTGTCTCAACGTTATATGGCCGCAAGCCTGTGTGTTTGTGTGTGTCGGCGGGGTGGTAGGTATAAATATATGCAATCCAATGCCTGTGTATCATCAGATATGCATGTGAATTACGTATGTTTTTATTTCCTGACCTCTTTATTTTATGTTTTATATATTTATTTACTTTTCCCTCTTTTTATTTTTCCGGATCGAGATATAGGACTTCTGGCTATATTGTAAGTACATTAATTCACTTAGGACAACACAAGCAATGTACGGATACGAGTCGGCCCCTCTTTTTTAGGTGTGCATATTGTATGTATTCTAAATATTGTTTCAGGGCCCCTGCCCCCAACATTTATTCATTTGCCATCCGCGTAAGACGCAATAAAGACGTGAAATCTCAAGCCGACACAGCGCGCCCGTACAGACACAAACGGTAAAACCATAAAACGCCGGTTGTATGTGCCTATTTCTGCGTGCGCCTATGTGTGTGTGCGCTCGCACGCGCGTGTGTGTCTTTAGGAGAGTGATTGCCTAAAAATGCACACATATGCACTCTTATGTATGAATAGACATTTATATGCCTATATATGATACCAGTGTATATACGATGGGTAATGAAAAATATTCAGGCCTGCCAAAATGGGATATCCACCACCCCCAAAAATTCTTATATTTAAATTTTGAAAAGTGAACCGAAATTTCTGGCACTCCATACGACTACTAACTCAAGGGTCAAGCCACATATCTCCAACCCCCAAAGAAGAAATTACTACTAAAATTCCGCTAGCTTAACCCTACAAAAACCAATATCTCTCAACCCTTTCCTTTACTAAAGCTAAACTCTAGACTTAGAATTTTTCTACATTCTTTATTTATAAGGGGTTGAAAATGCATGTCTTAAAATGACATGTTGAAAATGGCTATTTCCCCGCTAAGTTTTATCTGAATTTACAGATATATATATAGCATCGCTCATTCAGTAATGAATTAGAGCACACTAGCTATTGGCGTATGATACATCATGCGCTAAAAGTCTACCCACTTCTACCGAGCGCCCATAGCTCAGAGGTAGAATCGCCGACTGACGCCAATTCGGTCGGGTTTCAATCCTGGATAAAAAGTAATCTGTTGTCTAACCGTACTGATGAGCTGTGATACATCGAAACAGATGTGTCTGCGGATGACTATATATGTATATATATATTAATGAATTCACCACAAGCAAGGTGATAATGTCACTAAGACACAAGGGTTGCTGATGGTGAAAGAGAATGAGATGACTTTAGATAGAACCCGAATCCCAGTCTTGAACAAAACAAAGGTGGGGGGATCAGCCTTCTACTCTACCGAAAAGCGATATGGACCGGGCGATAGGCGCAATTATATATATATATATATATATATATATATATATATCCGAGTGAGTACAGAACAAAGAAATAATTTTTTTCACCGTCCAAAACATTAATTTAAAACAGTGTTCGATATATAATGTATAGAGCTGTGAATATTTATTATAAATTATGTTTTAGAACATGTAAATAATTTTTTGTATATATGTCCTCTACAATCATATGGTTGTTTCGACATTGGGTATCCAACGTCTCCTCAGGAGGAATGAGCAAGAACTGCAATCATCCGCTGTCTATATTTGGTTCATTGTTGTTGTGAGGTTGGTTGGGGTTATTGATAATAAAGGGAATATGACTTTCGTGTTGACCGTTAGACTTTTGAAGAACTTGGTGTGTAAAGTTAAATGGTTGATTAATGGCATTATCTTTTAGAATATACGTTTTTATTGGTCGGGTGTATCGTTTGGTTAGAATTTCGAAGAACGTGGTGTGTGAAGGTTGATTTCTTGGTCAATTGTGTGTGTATGTGGGGAGGGTTTTTGTGATTAGGGAACCCATCTTGTTTGTTGACCTTAAGAATTTTTAGGACAGTGGCGTGGTTATCTAGTGTTTGATTAATGAGTGTCTGTTGTTACTAGATTGATTTTATGTATTCTCTTTTATCTAGTGCCCAGGCTGTCTCTCTTGGGGTTCCTTAGATGGACGTGATAGGGGTGGGGTATTTCTTTCGTACGGAGTATTTTTTGTGTATGATATAATTAATCTGAAATAGTATATTTAATCTTAATTTTGAATATAGGAAATTGATTCTTTTTCGTGTTTGGGAGCCATTTTTTTTTTTCATTTAATTTTGATTTTTCCAGTAAGGAATATTTTGTATTTAAGTAAGGTTTTTACGGGTAGATTTCTAATCTAATTCAGAATGATAAACTTTTCTTTAGAATTTAGTAGTTTGGTCTTTTCTATAGAATTGTTTATTTTTATTTTTATTTCAGCGGGATAGGGGTGTTTATTTAAGTGTGGAGTATTTTTGTATTTAGGTGAAGTTATTTATAAAAAATCAAAACTTGTATTTTTTTAGAAGGTAAATGCAAATTTGTATTTTATCAGTTGTTTATAATTTATCTAAATTTGTATATTTAATCTTAATTTTGAATTTAGAGGATCGATTTTTTCTTTAATATTTAATTTTTTCTTAGCTTATAGTTTGGGAGCCTATTTATTTAATTTAATTTTCATTTTATTTATTTAGATATTTTTGTAGGTATTAGACCTTACTTTAAGGACATATTAGATCAATTTTTTCTATAGCATTTTTAATCTTTTATAATAAAAATATCTAATCAAATTCCTAGTATTTCTTAGCATGATTGTAGGTTAGATCCTTAATGTGCTTACAAGTTACTGTAGTTTCATGCGTCTGGTTTAAAAGCATGTTACTATTTATATATTTAAGGATCTCTATTTTTCTTGAAGGCAAAGAAAACATGGTTCCTTTATAAATTTTGCCGTTCTTGCTTGTTTGAGGATTTTCCATTTAACCTTAGGCGTTTTATTTTCGTCTTTTAATTTCCAAAAGTATTTGGAGAGAGCCGTCATGTTTTGTTTTTCTTTGTTATTGAAGGATGAGAGGTGATTGTAAAAGCGCTTTTGAAATACGTTCATGGTATTCCCGATATACATTTTTTCATCTTTTCTATGGATGAAATCGAACACATATATATCAGAGATTTCGTCAGACATTTATTGGTCAGGGGGCATTGGTTGGGATTTCTACAGTTACAGAGGTTGTTATCACGGGACGGACTTGTATTAGTGTTGGAGTTATTTTTGCTGTGTAGTTTTAATATTTTGGTGTTATGCATTTTGATTATTTTTTCTAGATTATTGGAACAGCTATAACTTAATTTTATGCTATTTTTATTGAAGATTTTGCTCAGAGGGTTATTTTTGGGGAAGTGCTTCTCTATTAGTTTAAGAAATTTATGTCCCAGCTTGAAGTTAACTGATTGATTGAAGAGAGGGTTATACCATATTATTTTTCTGTTTCTATTTTTGCTTTTTGAACTTTTGAATTTTTTCACAAAGCTGATTTTTGATGATTTATACCCGCTTTCATTAAGGATTCTATAATAATATTATTATAAATTACCTTGTGCTTATCAAATATCTCTTTACTGGATGAGTGTGTGTTAATGCGACGTTCTACCGATGATGGGATATGCTTAATAATAGATGGTGGGTGATTAGAGTACCTTTCCACTGCGTTAGTTTAATTTTATTTTTTATTTGTTGGTTGACCCTCTCTAATATTGCTTTACTGATCCTACCGATTTCGGATTTTGTGGGGTTTATTATTCTTGTAGGTAACGGTCAACACGAAAGACATATTCCCTTTATTATCAATAACCCCAACCAACCTCACAACAACAATGAACCAAATATAGACAACGGATGATTTCAGTTCTTGCTCATTCCTCCTGAGGAGACGTTGGATACCCAATGTCGAAACAACCATATGATTGTAGATGACATATATAGAAAAAAATTATGTACATGTTCTAAAACATAATTTATAGTAAATATATATATAATAATAGCATCATCCACAGACAAGAATGGTTAACAATAATGGAAGCATTATTAATAAAAAAGAAAAATCACACACTTAATAATACCAACGACGAACACCGCAACAATGTGCTTACCGTGTTCGGATATAAAACACATACATAACTCTATACATATACATAAACACATAAAATAAAATTCATCCTTGATAATGGCTAAAATTCATATAGCCGAAAGTGATCTGAAAAAAACATTTTGACAATTTTTATATAAGTTATGTATGGGAAAAAAGAAAAAAAGATAAGATCACATAAAAAATTATATTTAAAAAAATTAACTATATTATCTTGTCTGTCATTTTTAATGAAACATGCATAAAAGTGAAATTGCTGTCCAAACACGCAATATATATATATATATATATATATATATATATATATATATATATACTACCGACCATAATTATTATACCCCTGAAGCTGATCTCGGAAAGAGGTTGAAAGTATTTGGGTACCTTGAGAAATGAATGAAATTAACATCTGTCAACGTTACAGCTCAATTCTCTCATATTTTGATTGTAATACGCGAAAGATTATCCGTGAGTATGAACTGATTTTATTAAAAATAAGCAAACATAATGCTTGTAATTTATTTAATCGGACACACATATATATATATATATATATATATATATATAGATAGATAGATAGATAGATAGACATCCGCAGACAGATCTGTTTCGCAGTATCACAGCTCATTAGACATCCGATTGCTTTTAACCCAGGATTGAAACCCGACCAAATTGGCGTCAGTTGGCGATTCTACCTCTGAACTATGGGCGCTCGGTAAAGTGTATTTCAGCAGCAAAATGTTTTCCAAATATGTTTGATTAAATAATATAGACAAGTTAAGTATATCAATTTTTATTAAATTTCTGTCTATATAATATATAATTTATGTGCGTGTGTGTGAGGGAGAGAGGTGACGGCTTATTTCTTGAAATGGTTCTGTGAAGTAATTTTTCCTTCTTTAGACATTGTTAGCTGTTGTCAATTTCAACATACTAATCTTGTCAAGTTATGCACTTCGTGCCATTGATGGTAACATTCTAGGAACCCATTTTCTTCACTACGTTTCAGTAACGTTGTCACGCGTTGTTAGATTTCAGTAAATGTTTGTCTTTTCAGGATATTATCATTAATATGGGAACATGACTCGAAATAGATGATAGCTTTGATGTTTGTAAACGCCATGCATGGCGACCGTATGAGTGTTTAGATCTGGCGAAGTTATTTAAGAATATGACTCGAGGTCTTACGTTTATGTTCTGGTTTTGTGGCATCTTGAGATCTTAGATACAGGTTTCCATAGCGTAAGTGACCCTCAAGCTAAATTTGTCATATCGTCCTGTTCATGCTTCTCTGCAGTTTTTTGAAAATAAGTAGCTGTTTATACCTTTTGTTTTCAGTTTAGGGTTGAGCTATTTGGCTCCCTCTAAAATCTTTGCATTGATATACATACATGCAAATTGATATACATACATGCAAATTGATATACATACATGCAAATATTCTCAAATGAAATGTATCTGTGAAAGAGACAAAATGAATGAAAAAAAAAAAAAGAAAAACTAATATTTTTCCTCTGGCCGCTTTTTTAAAAAAATACGTTTAAAAAAAACGGATCTTCTTTAATTAATAATACAAAAGTATCACACCGTTTAAGATTTAAATATTAAAAGGTGTGAAAATTTTTTTTGTAAAAATCGACGGTAAATTAAAAGTGAGCAGCTGATAAGAATACCTTTTATCAACGACTGAGTCTAAAACAAAGATTTAATAAGGGAGGGGGAAGGAGAATCTTCTTCTAAGTCCTTGATCCGGTGTTGTCAATCTATTCAGAGTATCATGTGCCTGACCACCGCCCCCGAAAAGTTAAGGTCAGCTCGATTGTGACGTGACTTAGGTCTTTGGTTAGCGAGACCGAGAGTAATGAATGATTGTAAACTAAAGAAAAAGTCTTTTTTCTTTCTTTTTTTTTTTTTATAATTGTATCACCCCAAGGATGTGCATTGTGGTGCATTGGATATCGGCTCGGAAAGAGAAATCGGGGTGCCGAGTTCGAATTCCAGCCGAATTCATTGCATTCACTTACGCGCAAATACCCTTGGGAAAGGTATTAATCCGTCTATTCCTTCCAGTTATGGGTTAAATAACAGGACAGATTGGGTTCTATAGCCTTGGTCGGCAACCAGTCTACTGCAGAAAGCAATGGCAACCTACTGCGGAATAATCTTCTGCCCAGTCAGTCATGTCTCTTTCGAGACATGATCGCCCAACCGTGTATCATGTATGACACTTAACTGACTGACTGATCATCCCAAGTAAGGCATTATACTGCCACTGCTGTACAGGGGGGGGTACATAGGGAAAAGCTGTGAGAGGGAGTGACAGAATACAGAGGGTGTCAGGAAGCAGGTAAGAGACGGATGGGAATACTGAAGAAATGAGATGAGAGCATGAGAGAGAGAGAGAGAGAGAGACAGAGAGAGAGAGAGAGGATGCAAGTTAGTGAGTTAGAAGATGACTATTGACTTTACATTTAAATTCTTGGAGATTGTAGCTATCGGGGAAGCAAGTAAATGGAAGGGAATTCCACAGGCGGGAAGTGCGAGAAAAGAAGCTACTGGAGTAGAATTCGCGTTTGCATCTTATCGGTTTCACAGTAAAAGGGTGGGACCTAGTTGCTAATCTTGTGGCTCGAGTAAATTCTTATATAGGGGGCACCAGTGAGCTAAGTTCATCAGAGCAGAAACCATGAAAGTACTTGTAGAAGAGATACAGGGAAGCTACACTGTGCAGGTGAGAAAGTGACTGTATCCGAGCTGCCAAGTCGGGATCGAGCACATTACAGATTCTCCATTGAATTTTGTCAAGGATCCCTAGTTTAATAGCAGGAGCACCCGACCAGATATGGCAGCAGTATTCAATGCCCGCACGGATGATAGATTTGTATATGTGCAGGATTGTTTCAAACAGGAAAAACTTCCTGGCCTTGCACAGAGAACCGACCTGCTTAGCAGCAGATTTAGCTATGGATTCTATGTAAACATTCCACTTGAGATCTGTTGTTAGAGTTAACCTGAGGAGGCGCAGTGTTTTACTTTCAGGGAGACTAGCCTGGTCTTTGCTAAAAGGAAGAAAAAAGTTTTAGAAAATTTTTTAAAATATCGTTTAAGAAAAAAAAAACATGGTAAGATTGTATACAGAACTTTATTTAATATTCTTTTCTAAATGATTGATAATAATAATAATAATAATAATAATAACAAATGTCGCTGAATGCGACGTTAAAGTAAATAAACAAAACATCACGTTACATTTCATTAAAATTTAAAGACTGAATTTCTTTCATTTTTTTGTTTCAAATTCGGAAATATTTTTTTAAAATTTTAATTTCGATTTTAACAATTATCTAAACTTATTTATAAACGGAACTTTATCTATGTGTGTGTGTGTCTGTGTGTGAGTGTATCCGTTACCTATAGACTCCGAAACGGCTGAGCCGATTTTCTTGAAAATTTACACAGTTGTACTATAAGTGTCTGCAAGTGTTCTTAGCTAGGTTTTGTGTCGAGGTACTCCCGATAAATATCGAAAATCGATAATCGAATAAATCGGGTTATAGAAGGAGTGGTCCGATTTTAATCAAATTTGATACACTCATAGACAAAGACATAAGAAATGATATTCAGAAGTTTCAAGGTTGCAGTTCTTACAATATTGCAGAAAATCGATGATATATATATATATATATAAAAGGCAAGATGTTTGTGTGTGTGTCTGTTTATCTGTCTGTATGTCCTTTATACAAATCCACAATTTTTATCCGAATCTCACCAAAATTCACACAAATATTCTTTAGGCTGAGTCTGAGCTCCAGGACCATGGATTAGTTTTAAAGCTTTCATTACACCCGAGCAACGCCAGGCTATACTGCTAGTTCTCTAAAGTTACAATATCGTATGTGATTATCACTCTTATACACTAAAGCAAAAACTGAATTATGAAGTGGGGGACATACAATAATTGAATTAACAGAAAAACAATTAGAAGTAAATGATTTAAGAACAAAACAAGTGAATATAAATAAGAAGTAAATGAATTAGATACAAAAAATAAATAGATTTAAATATCAAATAATAATGGAAAATATGTTACAGATACAAAATTTAAAGACTGAAATTTATTCATAATTTAATTGTTTCAAATTTGAAAACAAGTTTTTTATATATTATATTCAACATTGTTTTAATTTACATGTTTTTATTTTAGTTTTAACAGTTAATCTGTAAAGTTACAATATTGTAATTATTAAGTGATTATTACTCAAATACAGCAACAACTGAATTATGAATTAGAGAATAAAAAATAATTGAACAGACAAACAAATTTCAAGCAATTGATGAATAATTAACATAATTAAATATAAATAAGAAACAAATGCAAACAAATAAATTAGATGCAAACAATAAACAGATTTATAAATCAAATAATATTTCTAGAGAAATACGTTAATATTACAAAATTTATCTGAATGTTTGAAGTTTTCTTTTTTTCTTAACTTGTTACTTGTAATATTATTATTTTTCCTAGGAGAAAAATTATTTAAAAGTGCATTTGTAGAGCTTTAGACAAACATTCTTTCTATTTGTTCTATATTGTGACCCTCATCAACATTAAAAAGCTCATTATCTGCCGAAACATTCAATGTTATATGCATGGCTTTGATTTACTGAATGAAGAGAAGAAGGAATTTTTATCAGCTTACCAATGACTGCATAATTATATAGGAAAAATGTGTAGTTGTATCATTAAGATATAAGAGAGAACCTCTATTAATCCCTGAAAATAGCTGTTTATTTCAGGTATTTCTTCCACATTATCTCTTCCAGATATTAAATTTTGCAACTGGTGCGTTTAATTTTCTTAAAAACTGCATAAAAAGTAACCTGCTAAGTAACCTGTATTGCAGGAAGAACTTCTCTACATTTATTAACATCATCCTCTTTAAAATCAATTTTAAAATGATACACATATCACTTTATCTTAGTTTAGTTCTTGTAAATTATTTAAATCAATTTTAATGCATTGCTGATTAAATGGTAAGCTCAATTTTAAAATTGATAGAATTCTAAATTTTTTTTCACGCTCACCATATCGAGATATACTGATCCTTTCCTCAGTCGCCGATACTGACCAAACTTTACCTCAATGTGATCAATTTGAAATTTGCCAGGTAATATGTATAAAATTTTCAATTTTTCTTTGCAATACTTGGTCAGTTCTAGAAATGCATAGGTTGCATAATGCAAAGCAGTGAAAGTTTCCTTTGTTAATTTGCCATTTCTTACAGAAATGCTATTCCAAGATTCTAGCTAGCCTCAGAATCAGTCAGTCAGTTAAGTGCCATATGTGATACACGCTTGGGCGATCATGTCTCGAAGACACAATAGAAAAGATATATTTTTTTTTTAGCATTATTATCTGTTATGATTGATAATACTTGAAAGCTTATCTTCTGTAAACCAACTATTATACGTTTAACTATGTCAAATGAATTCTCAGCTTTAAGACATTTAGTTAGCATAACATATCAATTGTAAACGCAAATTCTACTCCATCAGCTTCTTTTCTCGTACTTCCCGCCTGTGGAATTCCCTTCCTTTACTTGCTTCCCCAACAGCTACAATCTCCAAGAATTTAAATGTAAAGTTAATAGTCATCTCCTATCTCACTGACTTGCATCCCCTCTCTCATGCTCCTTTCTTCGTCCACTCCACTCTCGTCAGTATTCTCATCTTTCTCTTACCCACTTCCTGACACCCCTATAACCTGTCACTCTTTCTCATAACTTTCCGCCTATGTAACCCTCTGCTAAACAGTGGCAGTAAAATGCCTTGCTTGGGGTGATATGATTATAAAAAATATTTTAAGGTTTGGTTTGTTGTTCTGTGTCAATTTTCTTCATGTTTTCTATCAGAATTTCAAGAGTATTTTGATCAGTTACATTTTTAGAAAGCTTATAGTCAACTATTGTATTCATTTCCTTATTTCTACACATCACACGTACAGTAAAATCAGATTCAATTACAAGAGACAGATTGATTTTTGGATATGGGGATTTGATGATGCTGCATAGAATAAGTGTTTTTGTTGCTTAAGAACACTCCAGTAATTTCTATCAAGAAAATTTAATTTCCCTTCTACATCATCAATATTATGGAATTTCTTCTGCTTTTTTATATTCATCAGTAATACTTTTATTTAAAGCACTTTTAAGGGCAGAATTCTCCAGTAGAATCTGGTGACTCTCTAGAGGTGGTCAATGAATCCTATGGATAACACAATCCTGAAGATATGTTTTTTTCAAGTTTAACAACAATTTTGACACATGTCTTTTTGTTAGACGCTGACGATTATCTCCTTATGCCTTCTGGTCGGAATATAGTTCACATACCTAAAAAATTTAAAAACCAAACCTATTTTAATTCTATGTATTAACAGATAGATGGTGCGGTTATGGGTTGTTCATTAGCTCTTATGATGGCTAACATTTTTGATGGGTTTCATGAGAAAACTTTTTGAAAAGATTAATAACCCTTACTGTTCCTTCCGCTAAGTTGATGACAATTTTATGTCGTTTTCTACTAGCCGTAATGCGGAAGAATTCTTTTCATATTTGAATATTCTCCGTCCTTCTTTAAAATATACTGTGGAGATGGAAGAGAACTTTTTCTGAACATACTGATAAAAAGAACAGCATCGCTCTTTCTTACCGGTGTTTATCGTAAACGCACTTTCTCTGGGCATTACATAATTTTGAACACTTTTGCTCCCAGAACAAGGAAAATTAATCATATTAACAGTCTTACACATTGGGCTCTTATTTCATGTTCGGCAAACTTGACGCTGAGTTAAAGAAAATTAAACAACTATTTTTGATGAATGGCTACCCTGAATATGTTATTACCGCTATCATTTAATGAAGTCAGGATGTATTGGCCTTCTAAATGTCCTGCATATGTTAGACTACTATGGATTGCTCCCGTTAGTCAGATTAATATAACATTTCTGTTTTCATCAAGAGGTGTTTTAGTGCCGTGATGGTCCGGAACATTTTTTAGCAAGACGAGGTTTCTCCCCATGCTGTAAGGATGTTTTTCCTGCCCATCAACGAATTTTTTTATATATCAATATAAGTGTCGATGTGAAGTGGATTACGTGGGCAAGACTATCGAGAGGTTGGATATGAGGATCGCCCAGCGTGTCAAAGGCCGGTTACGCAGACATGAGCCGGTGACATCTGGGTGTTCACGGACTCATGTCTCCGCTATTGGCGAGCATTTATTAAATTCTATTGCTTGCAGAACTAGTTGCTTGCAGAACTCTTGAGTTTTTCTCTGTCTCGAACAGGGCGAAGAACGGGCTTCATTTAGATATATTGGAGTCTGTTATTATTAATATGAAAAGGCCAGCCCTGTGTACTCAGAGAATTAAAGCAAAAATTGGCCCTGCTCGAGAAAGCTATTACCTAATTTGGGGTAAAACAATTTTTATCACCCCTTCTCCCTTACTTAGTCTTCGTTTTAAACTCAATTGTTGATAACAGTTTTTCTTATCAACCGCTCAGTTTTAATTTACCGACGAATTTTTCTGAAACCGTTTCGATCGAAAGGTGCCTTAAATTTTAAACGGTGTAATATTTTTTTATCCTATTTTATTAATAAAGTATGACCCCGTTTTTAAAAATTATTATAACTTTGTGTGTTAATGACAGCTTAAGCATATATATATATATATATATATATATATATATATATATATGTGTTTATGTGTGTGTGTGCGTGTGTGTGTGATTATCAGCACATAGTTTTGTTTCTCTGTATCACTGCTCATCAGTACGGTTAGACATCCTATTGCTTCCAGCCAGGATTAAAACCCGACCGATTTGACATCAGTCAGAGATTCTACCACTAAACTATCAACGTACAACTGATTTTAGCGTGTTATATACACAATGTAAACACACGTCATTAACCGAGAGTGTTCAAATTCATTACTGAATGAACGATGCGTTAAATAGCGGTGAGTAAAGACTGTTTTTTAAAGTCTACCATTTCTCCAGAATGCAATATATATATATATATATATATATATATATATATATATATATATATATATATATACATATTTTCTAAACATATGCTATTAAATATAAGAGACAATGAATGTCTATTATGTTTAATCATGAGCCGTTCTAAACGTCGTATTTTTGCTTTAATTTCAGTTGAAAATAAAGACAAACATTCTCCAACATTTGGATAATTATTTATTGGTTTTCTTCTAAGCTTTCGGCTCACATGAGCCATCTTCAGAGAGGTTGTTTAAACTGAAATACATCACCGACGATTTTATTTTGTGTTGACATAAAACTCCGCTTGGCAATAGTTACCAAAAATAATAAACGCAGTTCTTAAGTTTGCGATGCGGTTTTATGACGTCACACAGCGGGATAGCGCGAAATGACAACAAAACCATGTAGTCAAATGCAATGTAATATGTTATTTCCTGTTTTAAAGTTGATTTTATTGAGTGTTGGTTGTTTTGATTTGATGTACATGGCTCCAATATCTGCAGGTTCCTCTTACTGTGTGTATGAGTAAGGATAACCCTATTGTTGACCAAAATCTGTCTGATATTACCTACATGTTTATGCTTTTCAGAGAAATCTTGTTTAATAGTACTCTGATCAGAAAGATGACATGTAGGTCTACGGGAGAGCGTGGTTGTAGTAAAACCAATATATGTACTAGGTTTTTGATTAGTATCAGAGATGCAATCTCTGATACTAATATACTAATATACTCTGATACTATATATATATATATATAAAAGAAGAACTAGAAAATTTATATTTCGATTCACTCTGTAATATCTTAGTGTTCTTATCGCTTTTCTTGGGGTGAATTGATTAAATAAAAACAAGGAAAAGTGAGCCATACACCGATGTATATGGTGATTTTTTTCTAAGCGCAGCTTAGATGTGGAACAAGGCTGATAGTATCACTATTCAGTTGTAATGCTTCTAGACAAGCCCGCTAACAATTACATCCCGTTGAGGTTCCTATACACGGTTGTATATGATTTTTTCGAATTTATCAATTCCACATACGGACTTTTTCCGATGGATTCAGTGTAGGTGATATCAATGTTCTAATTTCATATCCAGAAAAGCGAACAAAACAAAAGGACAAAAATATACAAATAACAAGCGTGAGGAGAAATGAAGACAACGGTAAAATTTAAAAGCATAAGCTTCTGGGTATGACGGTAAACCGTATCCGACAGTAATTGAGAGCTTGTGAGGAGAACAGAACTACCTCTTAATTGCTGTTGTTCCCAGGTGCGCCTTGACCCGGAGTGGTAACACCTGTTAGGGTCCCTGCTATGGGCAAATAGTTAACCCCCACATAGGGGTTAAAACACTATGAATGTATAAAAATAGACTTTTATAAAAATAAATATACATTTTTTAATTAAAAATATTACCAGCAATACATTTTTGAAGGAAAAAAACTCCCATAATACATTTTTGAAGGGAAAAAAATATTACCAGCAATACGTTTTTGAATACAAAACCAGAAGAAGTCTTCAATTTTTTAAAAAGATTTTCATCAAAATCTGACTAAATCTATCTTTTCGCTATAACCAAACTTTAAAAATACCTTTAAATCTCACCCTTTTGGCATTAAATAACCCGCGGAGGTGTTGATATGCCGTTAAACAAAACTCAAACCCAAATAATAATAAGATAACACAATCAACTATAACCGAACATTAAAAAACAATACCTTAAAACCAAAACCTTTTTGGCATTAAATAACCCACAGATGTGTTGATATGCCGTTGAACAAAACTCAAACTCAAACTCAGAAGCATAAAAAGAAAAAGAAAAGAAAAATGGAGCAATAAAGAGAGGGACGTTAGATGGAGAAAGACAGGAAAAAAAAATGCATGAAGCCGATGAGGAATAAAAACGAATGAGGAATGCTAAGCAGATAAAATAATGAAAGAAGCTAGAAAAATAATTGTAAGAAGTTTCGGATCAATGTGTTCCATTTTTCACACCCTGACCCCCGACTCTTGCTTAGACTGAACTGATTTTGTTGTTTCTTTTCAGTTTGTAATCGTGGGAAGAAGAAAAAAAAACAAAGAAAGAAAGGAAAGAATGTAGGAATGGCTTTAACCCAAACGGAATAAAATGAGAAAAGAAACGGAGAGTAAGGCAACAACCGGAAACGGTTGGTTGGGTGGGGGGATAATTCGTGGCAGTGCGATGAAGGTAGTTTCGAAGGAAATGCTAAAAGACTTTTGAAGTCTTGTATCTTCCTTACTTTGTAGAAGAGAAACTTCACCCGAAACAGTGAGCAGTGCATGAGAAGGGGTGGAATTTTTTAATATCTTTTGGAGTCCTCATTACTGCACGACCTCTGACCTGTTCGCTCTGGCGAAGCGAGGCGTACAGGTTGGGGTTTTAAAGGAGTGGGATGGGGGCTTCCTACAGTTGGAATAAAAAGGCGTTGATGGCTACTGTTTGCACCGAAACGCCGGTGTCAGGAACCTAATTTGATAGAGGAAAAATGTCGACCGTAAGTCTACGGAAGGATGCAAAAGCCATAATGGTTTTTGGGGGATTTTTTTTGTGCGCTTTAGCCTCGTACGGACGGATGTGGGCTGCAGTGTTCGCTGAATCAATAACCTTAGTTCGTCAATTCGTCTGACTGCAAGGTTCAGATGAAAAAGCATCATAACCGAACAAGTGTCACTATTTATTTTGTTTGTTACCGCAGAGACATTTGTTAGTACTGAGGCATTTTGATGTATTCTTTGGGCAAATCAATTCTATTATAGATATAGGAGACTAGGATGCAGATAACATTCAAAACATTTCTGCCGATATTAACAATTACGAAGCATTGAATAAATGACGAATCATTTCTGACCCCAGATAAAGGCGGGAAAAGTGTTGTGAGTGACACATCAGTCGGGATATACGCGTCTAAGAGTGGTGAGAAACTGGATAGTGGCGGAGCTACTTTGTATATATAATGCGATAAGTGGAGTTAATCTGTATAATTTTGAAGCGGTTTGCAAGATCAGCCAGTGTTCTATGGTGATTTTCTAAGCGCAGCTTAGACGTGTCACAAGGTCAAAAGTACGGGGCACCCAGTAAGGATCGAACTCACTACTCAATTATAATGATTCTAGTGAAATTGGCTTGCTAACCATTACACTACATCGAGTGCCCCTTTTTTTTGGCATAGCAACCATTACACAACGTCAAGTTGCTTCAGTGGTACGGTAATTTTTAAGCGCAGTTTAGACGTGGCACAAGGCCGAAAGTATGGGGCACCCAGTAAGGATCGAACTCACTTGTAATGATTCTAGCGAAATAAGCTTGCTAATCATTACACTACATCGAGGTGCCCTTTTTTTGGCTTAGTAACCATTACACAACGTCAAGTTGCTTAAACAATACGGTAATTTTTAAGCGCAGCTTAGATGTGGCAAAAGGCCGAAAATAAGAGACACCCCGTGAGGATCGAACTCACTACTCAATTGTAATGATTCTAACGAGATAAGCTTGCTAACCATTACACTACATCGAGGTGCCCTTTTTAAAGCTTAGTAACCAAGTCGAGGATGTGCGTTGTGGTACAGTGGATATCGGCTCGGAATGAGAAGCCGGGGAGCCGAGTTCGAATTCCAGTTGAATCCATTGTATTCACTTACAAGCAAATACCCTTGGGAAAGGTATTAATCCGTCTATTCCTTCCAGTTATGGGTTAAATAACAGGACAGATTGGGTTCTATAGCCTTGGACGGCAACCAGTCTACCGCAGAAAGCAATGGCAACCAACTGCAGGATAATCTTCTGCCCAGTCAGTCCTGTCTCTTTCGAGACATGATCGCCCAAGCGTGTATCACGTATGGCAGTTAACCGACTGAACCATTACACAACGATCGAACTTACTACTCAGTTGTAATGTTTCTAGCGAGACAAGCTCGCTTAACCCTACTACTCAGTTGTAATGTTTCTAGCGAGACAAGCTCGCTTAACCCTTAAACTACGTCGAGGCGCCCCTAGTTCTATGTAGGACAACTCTGAATAACATATGTATGAGGTTTCGACAAGTGAATGAATTTAAGACATGCTATACTAGTGGGTGGTTGCGCGTTGTTTTGCAATAGAAAAGCTATGAATCTATCTGTTTTTCCTCCAGGTATGGGTTAAATAGCAGGACAGACTGGTTTCTATAGCCTTGGTTATGTCTTTGTCTATGAGTATATCAAATTTGATTAAAATCGGACCACTCCTTCTATAACCCGATTTTTTCGATTATTGATTTTCGATATTTATCGGGGGTACCTTGACACAAAACCTAGCAAAGAACACTCGCAGACACTTATAGTACAACTGTGTAAATTTTCAAGAAAATCGGTTGAGTCGTTTCGGAGTCTATTTGGTAACGGACACACAGACACACACACACACACATACACACACAAAGTTACATTTATGAATAAGTTTGGATACAGCGAGAGAGAGAGAGAGAGACAGGTAGAGAGAAAAATTATGTAGAAAAGTTTGTCACGTAACTGAGCAGAGTATATCGTGTAAATTTCCAGGTGTGTTTTGGCTGGTTTTTTTTTCTCTTTTTTTTTTTTTTTTTGTCTACCTGCCTGAAGATACCACACGGTTAAAACCCGGGTAGTTAGGTGTGACAGCATATTTGCTAAAAAAATTTAGCTCTGCCTTCTTCTTGTTGAATTTTGTATTGAGCACTTTTTTATTTTATCATTATTTGGGAACGGCTCTTTTCTGCTTTCCTTTGTATTGCCTCATATATATATGTATATTAGTCATCTACATACAAGCCTTTTTCGCTGTATCACAGCTCATCAGTGTGGCTAGACATATCCACTTGCTTCTGGCCGGCATCGAAACTTGATTTGGTGTCAGTCGGAGTCGCTACCCACGAAGCCATAGGCCCATGAAATCAGAGAATAGAAATTTTAACGTTTTTATATATGCAGTGTATACACACGCCTGTCATATATATATATATGTATATATATATATATATATATATACAGAGAGAGAGAGAGAGAGAGAGAGAGAGAGAGAGCTTTCCCTGACGATCCGTTTAGGTGAAACCTACGTAGGTCTGTTTGTCTGGCTCACTAGGTATACTTATATATATATATATATATATATATATATATATATATATATATATATATATCACGTGATGTCTCCCCAATGTACATTTATTTGATAGATTCCGGCATTTGAAATGCTGCTTGGTATATTTTTCTTCTTGACAATATCACTAAAATTGGTAACGATCCTAGTGCTTGGGTGGCTAATTTGTTTGCGAGTTTAGTTGAAAGGGTAGGATTATGAAATTTATGAAAGGGCAGGATTATGAAATTTGTGTCATTTTTGTTGGAAGTATCCGTTTTTGTTTTTTGTTTTTGTTTTTGTTTCCGTTTTTTCGTTTTTTAATTTGTGAATTTTGTAAGCTCGTCTTTCAGCGTTTAGGATGAAATGCTGCGGGTAGCGAAGAAGTTTGAATGATTTTTCAACATATATCTCTTCAGATAGGTATTCAAGGGCTACACACTCTGAGGTAAAATCTTATGATTAGACCAGTTTTTATTCTCTGGTTGAGGTGGAAATAGAAATTGATTAGGTTGTTTTCGTTTATGGTTTTTCGGTAAACTCTAAAATCTAATTTATCATTGTTGCCTATTAATGAGAGTTGTTTGTTTCAAATTCGTTGCTGAATTCACTGATGGGTTCAATCTCGCTGAGTTTCATTATTATGTTAAATAGGATAGTATCATCAGTATAAAATAAAAGGATGTCACCTATGCATTTTAGGTAAGTAGAGCTGTTAGGTATTATATGTTTGACTATGTATAGGTATAGTATCCACAGAATATATTGTATTTTTTTTTAACATTTCACCCCAAGCAAGACGGTACCGCCACTGATGTGCAGAGGCTACATAAGAGAGTTAAAGTTTTTGGCAGGAGGAGAGTGAAGAGAAAGACGAAACAGCTACAGGGGGTGAAAGAGAAAGGGCAAGAAAAGGATGTGAACAAAGGAGTGAAGACAGTTGCAAAGGTAGAGAGAAAGAAAAAGAACAAGATACACGAGGTGATGTAACATGGACTGGAGTCAAGTGAATAAGAGATGGGAATTGACATTGCATTTAATTTCCTGGAGGTTGTAGCCGTCAGGAAAGCAAATATATGGAAGTGAGTTCCACAGACAGGAAGTGCGTTTCGTCTATCGGTGTGTTACATTTGTGGACTTTGCTAGAGGTTAACGAGCGATGGGATTTCCTTCGTCAGAAGAAATGAGACTTGCTTGGCTATGAAAGTTCTTTCTGGCATAACGGTCTGAAAGGAACGCCGAACAATGACTTTCCACTACATAAATGCAACCCTGTTGAAAGGCACATTTCTCATTATTAAAGAGTGTCCTTATGCTTTTACGTTATCTCCGTGGGTTTGCTAACCATTACGCTACATCGAGGTGCCCCTTTTTTTTTAGCTTAGTAAGCATTACACAACGTCAAGTTGCTTAAACGGTACGGTGATTTTAACTGCAGCTTAGACGTGACACAAGACCGAAAGTATAGAGCACCCAGTGAGGATTGAACTCACTACTCAGTTGTAATGATTCTAGCGTTTTTTTAGCTTTGTAACCATTACAATAAATATTGATGAAATCTATTCTGATCTGCCAATCCCTTCAAGTAGTAGGCGATCATGGCTCACCACAAATTCCTCTTCTTTGTAGCTCTTACTAAAGTTTGTCTTTTTATTCTCTCTCTTTCCCATACCAAAAGTTGGTTCTCTGTGCAGAGCCCGGAACTTTTTCCCGTTTGAATCTATCCTGCACATATATAACTCTACCATCCGCCCGTGTATTGAATACTGCCGCCACATCTGGTCCGGTGCCCCTGCTACTCTCCTCGGGCTTCTTGGCAAAAGACAACAGAGAATCTGTAACGTGATCGTTACTGACTTGGCAGACCGGCTGCAACCACTCTCTCACCGGCGCGACGTGGCTTCCCTGTGCCTCTTCTATAAATACTTTCATGGCTTCTGCTCCGATGAGCTTAGATCATTGTTGCCGCCGATGTACGAATTTACATGAGATACTAGATTAGCAACTAGGTCCCACCCTTTTACAGTGAAACAGATAAGATGTAACCGTAATTTCTACTCCGGCAGCTTCTTTTCTCACGATTCCCGCCTATGGAATTCTCTTCTACATGCCTGTTTTCCCGGCAGCTACAATCTCCAGGAGTTTAAATATAAGGTCAATAGACATCTCCTATCACACTAACTTGCATCTATTCTCTCAAACACTCTCATCATCTACCCAACCACCATTCTTGGTATCCTTACCCGTCTATCACCCTCCTTCTGATATTTCCTATATCTAACCATTCTTTCTCATCACTTTCCCCCTATGTAACCCCCTGCGCAATAGTGGCAGTGGAATGCCTTGCTCGGGGTGAAACGATTAAAAAAAAACTGTTTCGTCGACCATTTAGACAAGCTGGTTAGGGTTAGGGTTATGCGCTTTACTCCATCCTCCTGGGTTAGGGTTAGGGTTGGGCAGGGTTAGGGTTAGGGTTAGGGCAGGGTTAGGGTTAGGGTTAGGGCAGGGTTAGGGTTAGGGTTAGGGCAGGGTTAGGGTTAGGGTTAGGGTTAGGGCAGGGTTAGGGTTAGGGTTAGGGTTAGGGTTATGCGCTGCTTTACTCCATCCTCTGGGTTAGGGTTAGGGTTAGGGCAGGGTTAGGGTTAGGGTTAGGGCAGGGTTAGTGTTAGTGTTAGGGTTAGGGTTAGGGTTAGGGTTATGCGCTGCTTTACTCCATCCTCTGGGTAGGCTTACGGTTCTGTTTTCAAAAATTTGATCCTCATCTGAAGAAACCAACGGGTGTGTGAGTGTGCGTTTGTGTTTTTGTCAAGGAAAAAATGAATTTATAGCTCATCAAGGGGTTATAAGCAAAATTTTAATCGAAAATTCACAATATATATATAGTTCGAATTCCATTTGAATTCTTTGCATTCACTTACGCGCAAATACCCCTGGGAAAGATATTAATCTGTCTCTTCCCTCCAGTTATGGGTTAAATAATATGACAGATTGGGTTCTATAGCCTTGGCTGGCAACCACTCTACCGCAGAAAGCAATGGCAACCTACTTCGGGATAATCTTCTGCCCAGTCATTCATGTCTCTTTCGAGACATGATCGCCCAAACGTGTATCACGTATGACATTTAACTGACTGACTGATGGATGTGTGTTGTAGTGCAGTGGATATCGACTCGGGACGAGAAATCGGAGAGCCGAGTTCGAGTTCCAGTCCATTTCATTCACTTACGCAGGAATAATATTGGGAAACGTATTTATCAATCCAATTATCTCCTTTCAGCTATTCTAAAGCCTTTATTAGAAGCCATTCTACCGCAGAATGTAATGGCTACCTACTGCGGGGAAAATATTCTGCCTAATCAGTCATGTTTCGAAAGAGACATGATCGCCTGAGCGTAAATTACGTATGGCAATTAACTGAATGACAAATACTGTCCAATTTGTGTGATTAATGAAGAAGCGTTTCATTGACAAGGAATGAGATTATGTTGAAAAAATAGATTCCTCGTAAAATAAATACATTTTTCTGTCATGAGGTTACGGACTTATTTACATTCCCATTCGAAGAAATGGACGGAAAAGTAATGCCTCCTATTTATTTTTTGCGAAATCCACAACTGATGCAGGGGAGCACAGCAACACTGCGGATTGAGCAAGTTCTCAGTTAAAACCACACTTCTTTTTATTTTACACGGACATTAAGATTGATAATACATTTTCATTCATTTCAGGAGATGATACATAGCTTGTTATGCATATCATTTTCCAATGTGCCAGACTTTGCTCAAATCCACACTTTGGTCTCCGTAAACTTTCAGCAACAGCCGATGAACGTTAGACGCAATTAATCTAACAAAGTGAAGAAAAGAATGCTAGACTGTCAGTTCTTCAATACAGCAGTGAATGCTGGACAATATCATCGAAAATGAGGACAAAACTGGAAGCGGCCGAAATGTGGTTCTACAGAAGGATGCTACGGATATCGTGGACTGAGCATGCAAGCAACGAGGAGGTGTTGGAAAGAATGGCAACAAAAAGGAAATTGATGCTGAGCATCAGGAAGAGACAACTGAAGTTCCTTGGACATGCAATGAGAAAAGAGAGCCTGGAGAACCTTATACTGACTGGTCAGATAGAAGGGAGGAGAGACAGAGGAAGGCAGCGGATAACATATTTGCAGGGTCTGATCAGGTGGATGACGAAACGGGGGTTGCCAGGAGCAACAGACTCAAACATACTAAGAGCCACAAGGGATAGGGAGACGTGGAGAACCATGTTCGTCTACGTCCTGAAGGGACAGGGCACATAGAAGAAGAAGAAGAAGAAGAAGAAGAAGAAGAAGAAGAATGACTTAAGAATAAACCTGTGATTCTTATAAACTTTCACAGATTCCATTTTGCCAAACAGCTAAAACAATTCGAAAATTTGGCCAAACAGCTAAAACAATTCGAAAACAATAATGGGTTACTGGAGGGAAGGTTCATCTGCTGCTAACATATCACCAACAGCTGTCTGTGACGTCATACACCAACATAATAAAATATGAGGCCTTCGTGGCCCCCTTGCGGAGACATTATGGTGTAAAGCTTTCTTATCGGTTCTTTTTCTGTATTTGAACTCCTTGACCCAAGTAAATGTCTTCTCCACCATAATTTGCTTCCTTTTGCCGTTACACGACATTACATTGAAGAATTATTTCTTCCCAAATTCCTCCATTCTTTTCCAGTTAACTTACTTCGTTTTTTTTCCCCCCCCACTTTCATCATCTTCCAATTTATGCCATATTTTTTCTTCAATTGCTTCTCGTATATTTTATTGTTTTTTTTTCACTTTTACTCGTTTTTTTTTTTTTTTGTGTGTGTGTGTGTGTGTGTGTGTGTGTGTGTGCGTGCGTGTGTGTGTGTGTGTGTGTGTGTTGGGGAGTGGTTGTGCCTTCTTTTTCCTTTTTCCACATTCTTCCGTAAATTTCTTACATCGTTTTTTATTTTCCTTCTTCTTTCTGTTCTGTTCTTTTCTTTTTTATTCTTTTCAAGAATTTCATTTCTTTCATTTTCATTTTCATACCTCTCGCTTCGTTTCAACCAATTATTCTATCCTTCATTCTCCTTCTTTCCTTCTTGTTCTTGTTCTTCCCCAATTATTGCTTCATTCACTCTCCTTTTTTTTTATTTTTGTTCTTCTCAACCGCATATTCCTTCTTTCATTCAGTTACTTTTTGTCTTATTTGTCCATTCAAATTCATTTGCAACCACAAATTCCATCCTTCATTCTCTTTCTTTCATTCTTGTTCTTCTTTTACCTCAGTACTTCTTCCTTTTTTTCTCTTAATTTTCATCTTCTAATTTTCAACAACGTATATATTTTTTATTCTCTTCTGGTATTCTTCTTCTTCTTCTTCTTCTTCTTCTTCTTCTTCTTCTTCTTCTAATCTGCGTATTTATTCTTTCAATTCATTTTTTTTTCTTATTCTGCCCAACTACGTATGCCTTCCATCATTCTCTTTCTTTCCGTTTTGTTCTTCCTCTAAATTCTTTCAATCCACGTTTTGCTTCATTTTCTTTCTTTTCTTTTAATACATTTCAACCGCGTAATTCTTCCTTCAATTACATTTTTTTTCTCTTTCTTCTCAACGATATATTCCTACCTTTATACACTTTCTTGCCATCCTTTTTTTCCTCTCAATTATTTTAATCACATATTTCTTTCTTTACTCGTACCATTTTGTTATTCTTCTCCACTGCGTATTTCTTCATTCAGTCTCTTTCCTTCTTATTCTTCTTCTATCACAGGTATTCCTTCTTTCACTTTCTTTCTTTTCACTTTCTTCCCAACTACGTATTTCTTTATTCAATCTCTTTCTTTCCTTCTTGTTCTTTTTCTATCAAAGGTATTTCTTCATTCAGTTTCTTTCTTCTTTTTCTTCTTCTATCACAAGCATTCTTTCCTTCACTTTCTTTCTTTTCTCCTTTTTCTCCGCTACGTATATCTTCATTCGGTCTCTTTTTTCCTTGTTCTTCTATCACAGGTATTTCTTCTAACGCTTTCTTTCTTTTCTCTTTCTTCTCAACTACGTATTACTTCATTCAGTCTCTTTCCTTCTTTTTCTTCTTCTATCACAGATATTTCTTCCTTCAGTTTTTTTCTCCTTCTTCTCCACTACGTAATTCTTCATTTAGTCTCTTTCTTTCCTACTTGTTTTCCTATCACAGGTATTTCTTCCTTCACTTCCTTTCCTCCTTCTTCTCCACGACGCATTTCTTCATTCAGTCTCTTTCCTTCTTTTTCTTCTTCTATCACAGGTATTTCTTCCTTCACTTTCTTTCTTTTCTCCTTCTTCTCCACTACGTATTTCTTCATTCAGTCTTTTCTATACTTCTTTTTCTACTATCACAAGTATTTCTTCCTTCATTTTCTTCTCATTCTTCTTCCTTACGTATGTCTTAATTCAGTCTCTTTCTTTCCTTCTTCTTCTTCCTTCTTCTATCACAGATATTTCTTCATTTACTTTCATTTTTTTCTCCTTCTCCACTACGTATTTCTTCATTCAGTCTCTTTCCTTCTTTTTCTTCTTCTATCACAGGTATTTCTTCCTTCACTTTTTTTTCTCCTTCTTTTCCCCTACATATTCATTCATTCAGTCTCTTTCTTTCCTTCTTTTTCTTCCTCTATCACAAGTATTTCTTTCTTCACTTTCTTTTTTTCTCCTTCTTCTCCACTACTTATTTTTTCATTCAGTCTCTTTCTTTCCTTCTTGTTTTTCTTCTATCACAGGTATTTCTTCCTTCACTTTCTTTATATTTCTTTCAGTCTTTTCTTTTTTTTCTTCTTCCTCATCATCATCATGATCATCTTGACTATGATTTTTTCCTTCATTCTCTTTCTTTTGTTTTGTTCTTCTTTTCATTTCTTTTTCACCACTTTTTCCTTCATTTATACTCATTCTTTCCTTCTTTTTCTACTTCTTTTCCGCCTATTTTTCCTTTTCTCTCTCTTTTTTCTTATTGTTATTTTCAAGCGTGTATTCCTTCTTTTATTTATTTTTTCTTCTTTATTCTTCCTTCTCAATTATTTTCAATTAAGGATTCCTTTTTCTTTCTGTTTCTTTTTTCTTTTTCTTTTTTTTTTCTCAATGACGAATTTCTTCTTTAACTATTTTTCTTTTATTCTTTTTCTTCGGAACCGCGTATTCCTTCCTTCATTCTCTTTATTTCCGTATTGTTCTTCCTCTCAATTCTTTTCAACTCTGCCTTTCATTCAATTTCTATCTTTATTTTTCTTCTTCTTTCTAGTGTATTTCGTCCTTCTTGCTCATTCTTTTCTTCTTGCTCTTTCCAACTGCTTATTCCTTATTTCATTATCTTTTTTTTTTTCGTCTCGTTTTTCCTGTCAATTCTTTTTAACCACGTTTTCATTCTTTTATTCTGTTTCTCTCCGTCTTGGTCTCCTCTTCCCGTGTATGTTTTCCTTCACATCATTTCTTTTCCTTTTTTCTTCTTCTGGACCGAGTATTCCTTCTTACTTTCTCATTCTTTCTGTTTTGTTCTTCCTCTCAATTCTTCTTAATCGCGGATTCCTTCTTTAATTCCTTCTTAATTGTCTTTATTTCTGTTTTGTATTTCCTCTATGTTATTATCAATGAAGGATACCTTCTTTCATTCTCTTACTTTCCTTCTTTTTTTTACCCGCGTATTTCTTCCTATATTCTTATTATTTCCGTCTTCTTCTTCCTCTCAGTTATTTTGCAAGCATATATTCTTTCCTTCATTCTCTTTCCTTCTTGTTCTTCTTCTTACCCACGTATTTCTTCTTTCACTCTCTTTCTTTTCTTCTTGTTCTTCTGAACCGTGAATTCATTCCTTCATTCTCATTCTTTTCTTCTTATTCTTCATTTCGATAGTTTTTCACCCGCCTAATTCATTCTTTCTACCTTGTTCTTTATTTATTGTTGTTGTTCTCGATTCTTTTAGAACCAAAGTACCTAACACACACACACACACACACACACACACACACACACACACATGTATATATATATATATATATATATATATATATATATATATATATGGGTGCGTACATGGGCTAAGGACAAAACTTGATTGCCCAATAGGGCAAAGTGAATTTGGAACCATGGTTTTGCTCTTAATTTGAAAGTTGAGGTTTGATATTACTAATAGTGACAAAAATATTTTTCCAGATCGTTCCTGTTTATGGAAGAAATGAGTTGAGAGTTTCAGTTTAGTTTCAAAATTAGAGCATTTAGCGGCGGGTTCCTCACGCCCAAACAAGGACCAATGTCCACACAAACATATGTTCGCAATTCCTTGATTTTTGAGTTTCCAAGTTTAAAGAAAGCCTCGTGTCTATTACCATTCGCAGAGCCATATGTAAAAATCATATCTGCCCGCTGACAACATGAACATCCTGATATTGTTGAACGGAACACTTTACAGCGATCTCACTACTATACATGTTAAACGTTAAAGACAGGCTAATCATCAGTGTACATAAATGACAAATGTAACCTAATGTATATGACAACACAACGCAACCTATCGTTAACGTTCTTTAAACTTAACTCAAAAACGAAAGACTTGTAGACAAACGTTCACATGGATACTCTTCCGTGTTATCAATGCCATCTTCAAAATGAATCGATCAGCAAAGAATAAATTAAATTCTTGGATACAAGATAAAACCAACAAGGGCAATGGTAGGTGATGTGGTTCTTGTTATCTGAGGATTGCTCTGGTAAAAAAAACTAGGTGTAATTATTTGAGCCTACTTTCTTTGTGATATTTTATTGGTTGGCTACTGCTCTGTTCTGGTCTTTTTGCTAGAGGCTTGATGTCACTATGTAGGCTCTTTCTTTTTCTTTTGTTATTTTTCTTCTTTTCTTTTCTTTTTCATTTCCATTTTTTCTGTTTCTTTATTTTTATTTTCTTTTGCTTATTCCAGTCTTTTATCGTTTTGCACGCTTACTCTAGGTAGTATTGCATTTGGAAGTTTTATCAATAGTTTCATTTTACCGTTGGAAAATGTGAGATTAGCGCATATGTAATGCATTTTTCCTATTGATACATTTACGACCAGGCTCATACATGATATCATTGATGATTGCAAAAGCATTAGTGGAACATATATATATAGTCAGGAAATTATTTGTAACAGAGAAGATCCAAACGTGTTCTATTTTCTGTATGTACTTGATTGTGACGTCTCCATTTTGTATTACTAATTTTGGGTTATCCCTTTTGTTAAACACTATACATTCTGTCTTCTAACAATTTCCATTTCTCAATTTGGTGCTACGTCGTGTAGCAGTGGTTGGTATATTTGTCTCACGGATCAAAATTAAAGATTTCGTTCTTTGTTTCAGATTATTTTAAATTAAATAAATCTTCAATTAGACTGATTCATTTTTAAATGTCCACTTTCGTTGGGTTTGATTTATTTAATTTATTCGAGCTATTGTTTCCATTTTTGGAATCATTTCGAACAAAGCAAGGCAATAATGCCCCTAAGACAGGATTTACTGAGTGTGAAAGAATAAGAAAAAGAAGATATCATTAAAGAGCGAGAACAATAAAAGAAGAGTAATCAAGGAGACGTCTACGGCTATATTGTGTTGAATACACCGGTTCCTGTCCGATCAACGAAGTTAAGCAACATCGAGCCTGGTCAGTACTTAAATGGGTGACCATTTGAGAATATCAGGTGCTGTAAACGTAAGGACCAAGAATGGTCAACCGGTTCTCCAGGTTTGGGGGTTGAGTGCAGGGCTAACAACCCTACCCCGTAAAAAAACAGTTACAAAAACAGCAACAAAGTGTTGCTGCCCTATGTCCCATCTGGGTGTGATGGACAAATGATGCTGACTCAAGGAGACAGCAGATAATGATTGATACTGCATTTAGGTTTTTGATGATCAAAGTTGACTGGGAAGCAAGAAATCGGAAGAAAAATTCACAGTCGAAAAAAGAAACTGTTAGCATAGAACTTACGGTTGTATCAAGCCAGTTTAACTGTAAAACAATGTAACCTTGTTGCTAATTTAGTCAGTTAGTTAAGTGCCATACGTGAAACACGCTTGGGCGACCATGACTCTTTCGAGACATGATTGACTTGGCAGAAGATTATCCTACAGTGGGTTGCCATTGCTTTCTGCGGTAGATTGGTTGCCTGCCAAGGCTATAGAACCCAATATGTCCTGTTATTTAACCCATAACTGGAAGGAAGAGACGGATTAATACCTTTCCCAAGGGTGTTTGCGCGTAAGTAAATGCAATTCAGCTACACTTAAATTCATAAGCTACAAGTGCCGTAGAGCAAAGCTCATCAAAACCATTATCATGAAAGTTTTTATAGAAAAGGCCCAGGGAAGTTAAATTAAGGCGGTGTGAAAGCAAAAGAACCCAGATTGCCAAATCAGATCCAATAACATTGCAGATTCCTCTTTGAATTTTATCAAGACGCTTTAATTATACATAATCAGTACCAGACCATATTTGGCACCAATATTCGAAGAGTGAAAGAATCATCTAAACTTATTTATAAATGGAACTTTGTCTCTGTGTGTATGTGTGTGTGTGTGTGTGTGTATGTGTGTGTCTGTCTGTCTGTGTGTCCGTTACCTATAGACACCGAAACGGCTGAACCGATTTTCTTTAAAATATACACAGTTGTACTATAAGTGTCTGCGAGTGTTCTTAGCTAGGTTTTGTGTCGAGGTACCCCCGATAAATATCGATAATCGAAAAAATCGAGTTATAGAAGGAGTGGTCCGATTTTAATCAAATTTGATACACTCAAAAACAAAGACATAAGAAACGATATTCAGAAGTTTCAAGGTTGCAGTTCTTACAATAGTGCAGAAAATCGATAATCTATGTATACACAAAAGGTAAGATGTTTGTGTGTGTGTCTGTTTATCTGTCGGTATTTTTTTTTTCAGCCTTTTATTTTAGTTTTTGCTTCGGGTTTAGCTCTAAGTAGGCATATTGATTTTCTAAACCATGCTTAGATGTGGCACAAGGCCGAAAGTAGGGGTATCCAGTGAGAATCGAACTCACTACACAATTGCAACAGCTTCTAGCTAGACAAGCTTGCTAACCATTACACCAAGTCGAGATAACCGGCTCTAAGTCGGTATAATTGTAGTTACTTAGTCTCAGCCATGATACCATTTACTCAGAGGACTTATTTAGTCAGTTTACAACGAAAAATCTTATATGATATCGATACCAGGAAATCAAAATTTGACTTACATCCATTCATTTTTCTTTCAGTCTACGTCTTCGCTTTAACTGGAAACAACTATTGCTTTTAAGTCTTTCGTGCCAACGTCCAAAGAGTCTGAGCTCCAGGACCATGGATTAATTTTAAAGCTTTCATTATACCCGAGAAATGCCGGGCTATACTGCTAGTTCTTATATAAAGACGAATAATATCAGCAAGTCGACGGCAACAACCAGTATCTTATGAGAAAACTGATTAATATCTATATCTATATATTTACTTTTCTTTTCTTTTCTTTTCTTTTCTTTTCTTTCTTTTTTTTTTTTTTTGTAGGGAGGATGTTGAAAAGGGGTGATGTACGGGTAAAGGGTCTCTGGTTAATTATACTCCATGCCACAGTTAAATTTGGTGGGATTTTTGACAGTGAAAAACATATATAAAGTTGAAGCAACCCTCAAAATTAGCATGAGATGAACTTGACAGAAAAGTGAATTCATTCCGTTCAAATAATGAAACAGAACTTTTATAATCATTGCAAAAAGAATGAGATCAATAATAAAATTTATACTTTGAGAAACGTTTTTTCAACGAATGTCAAAAATCTGTGCTGCAGCAGTCAAAGCTAAAAAGGATATTTTTACGAGAGCAAAATTCAATCATAAAATGCTTCTTTTTATTTTCTTTCATAATAAAATTTATGTCTCACTTTTTTAAAAACCGCAATTATCTATATTTCCGAGATGATGTATTGTAATTATTTACGGTATTCACATTGTTCAGACTATTCACGAGGTTTCGACTGTTGTACGCTCCGATTTTCTTCAGATTATTAGAATTTCGAACTAAACTCTTTATTTCATTCACCAGGGTAGATTTTTCTAGTTCCACGAGTCATGCCTCTTCCTTCAACTCATCTCTCTAATTGTTTTGTAGCCAGATATTGAACTCACAGATCTTTGAGTCAAGTCACAGGATCCAAGCAACGCTTTTATCTACTAGGTCATGTGTCCTTTAATCATGAATAATAACTTTGTCTTATTTAAAATAAAAAAAGAAGACAAGTAGAGCGAATTTAAAAAATAAATGGGGGTGGCCTGAAACCTTTAAACTATCAGTTAGTCAGTTATGTGCGATACGTGATACACGCTTTGGGCGATCATGTCTCGAAAGCGACATGACTGACTGGGCAGAAGATCATCCGGCAGTCGGTTGCCATTACTTTCTGGGGTAGACTGGTTACTGACCAAGGCTATAGAACCCAATCTGTCATATTATTTAATCCATAACTGGAGGGAAAAGACGGATTATTACCATTCCCAAAGGTATTTGTGCGTAAGTGAATGAAAGGAATTCAACTGGAATTCGAACTCGGCTCCCCGATTTCTCGTTCCGAGCCGATATCCACTGTACCACAACGCACATCCTTACATCAATCTTACTGGTTTATATTTCTGAGATAAGTATTGTAATTTCTTCTTTGCTGATCACTTAATCTATAATGATGTCGTTCCGTGTCGATATCCACTGTACCACAACGCACATCCTTACATCAATCTCTTACTGGTTTATATTTCTGAGATAAGTATTGTAATTTCTTCTTTGCTGATCGCTTAATCTATATTGATGTCGTTCCGTGTCGATATCCACTGTACCCCCAACACACATCCTTACATCAATCTCTTACTGGTTTATATTTCTAGAGATAAGTATTGTAATTTCTTCTTTGCTGATCACTTAATCTATAATGATGTCGTCCGTGTCGATATCCACTGTACCACAACACATCCTTGCATCAATCTCTTACTGGTTTATATTTCTGAGATAAGTATTGTAATTTCTTCTTTGCTGATCACTTAATCTATAATGATGTCGTTCCGTGTCGATATCCACTGTACCACAACACACATCCTTACATCAATCTCTTACTGGTTTATATTTCTGGAATAAGTATTGTAATTTCTTCTTTGCTGATCACTTAATCTATAATGATGTCGTTCCGTGTCGATATCACTGTACCACAACACACATCCTTACATCAATCTCTTACTGGTTTATTTCTGAGATAAGTATTGTAATTTCTTCTTTGCTGATCACTTAATCTATAATGATGTCGTTCTGTGTCGATATCCACTGCACCATAGCAGCATCCTTACATCAATCTCTTACTGGTTTATATTTCTGAGATGTAAGTATTGTAATTTCTTCTTTGCTGATCACTTAATCTATAATGATGTCGTTCCGTGTCGATATCCACTGTACCA
Organism: Ascarosepion bandense; assembly: GCA_037127315.1. Lineage (NCBI taxonomy): Eukaryota > Metazoa > Mollusca > Cephalopoda > Sepiida > Sepiidae > Ascarosepion > Ascarosepion bandense. The sequence continues at coordinate 795,354 of JBBBDQ010002143.1, forward strand.
CAACTTACACATCCTTACATCAATCTCTTACTGGTTTATATTTCTGAGATAAGTATTGTAATTTCTTCTTTGCTGATCACTTAATCTATAATGATGTCGTTCCGTGTCGATATCCACTGTACCACAACACACATCCTTACATCAATCTCTTATGGTTTATATTTCTGAGATAAGTATTGTAATTTCTTCTTTGTAGTCACTTAATCTATAATGATGTCGTTCTGTGTCGATATCCACTGCACCACAACACACATCCTTACATCAATCTCTTACTGGTTTATATTTCTGAGATAAGTATTGTAATTTCTTCTTTGCGCAGTCACTTAATCTATAATGATGTCGTTCCGTGTCGATATCCACTGCACCACAACGCACATCCTTACATCAATCTCTTACTGGTTTATATTTCTGAGATAAGTATTTGTAATTTCTTCTTTGCTGATCACTTAATCTATAATGATGTCGTTCCGTGTCGATATCCACTGCACCACAACGCACATCCTTACATCAATCTCTTACTGGTTTATATTTCTGAGATAAGTATTGTAAATTTTCTTCTTTGCTGATCACTTAATCTATAATGATGTCGTTCCGTGTCGATATCCACTGCACCACAACGCACATCCTTACATCAATCTCTTACTGGTTTATATTTCTGAGATAAGTATTGTAATTTCTTCTTTGCTGATCACTTAATCTATAATGATGTCGTTCCGTGTCGATATCCACTGCACCACAACGCACATCCTTACATCAATCTCTTACTGGTTTATATTTTCTGAGATAAGTATTGTAATTTCTTCTTTGCTGATCACTTAATCTATAATGATGTCGTCCGTGTCGATATCCACTGTGCAGTAACGCACATCCTTACATCAATCTCTTACTGGTTTATATTTCTGAGATAAGTATTGTAATTTCTTCTTGCACAGTCACTTAATCATAATGATGTCGTTCCGTGTCGATATCCACTGTGCCACAACACACATCCTTACATCAATCTCTTACTGGTTTATATTTCTGAGATAAGTATTGTAATTTCTTCTTTGCTGATCACTTAATCTATAATGATGTCGTCCGTGTCGATATCCACTGTACCACAACACACATCCTTACATCAATCTCTTACTGGTTTATATTTCTGAGATAAGTATTGTAATTTTCTTCTTTGCTGATCACTTAATCTATAATGATGTCGTTCCGTGTCGATATCCACTGTACCACAACACATCCTTACATCAATCTCTTACTGGTTTATATTTCTGAGATAAGTATTGTAATTTCTTCTTTGCTGATCACTTAATCTATAATGATGTCGTTCCGTGTCGATATCCACTGTACCACAACACACATCCTTACATCAATCTCTTACTGGTTTATATTTCTGAGATAAGTATTGTAATTTCTTCTTTGCTGATCACTTAATCTATAATGATGTCGTTCTGTGTCGATATCCACTGCACCACAACGCACATCCTTACATCAATCTCTTACTGGTTTATATTTCTGAGATAAGTATTGTAATTTCTTCTTTGCTGATCACTTAATCTATAATGATGTCGTTCCGTGTCGATATCCACTGCACCACAACGCACATCCTTACATCAATCTCTTACTGGTTTATATTTCTGGGATAAGTATTGTAATTTCTTCTTTGCTGATCACTTGTCTATAATGATGTCGTTCCGTGTCGATATACACTGCACCACAACGCACATCCTTACATCAATCTCTTACTGGTTTATATTTCTGAGATAAGTATTGTAATTTCTTCTTTGCTGATCACTTAATCTATAATGATGTCGTTCCGTGTCGATATCCACTGCACCACAACGCACATCCTTACGTAATCTCTTACTGGTTTATATTTCTGAGATAAGTATTGTAATTTCTTCTTTGCTGATCACTTAATCTATAATGATGTCGTTCGGTGTCGATATCCACTGCACCACAACACGTGCCCATCAATCTCTTACTGGTTTATATTTCTGAGATAAGTATTGTAATTTCTTCTTTGCTGATCACTTAATCTATAATGATGTCGTTTCGTGTCGATATCCACTGTACCACAACGCACATCCTTACATCAATCTCTTACTGGTTTATATTTCTGAGATAAGTATTGTAATTTCTTCTTTGCTGATCACTTAATCTATAATGATGTCGTTCCGTGTCGATATCCACCGCCACAACGCACATCCTTACGTCAATCTCTTACTGGTTTATATTTCTGAGATAAGTGTGTAATTTCTTCTTTGCTGATCATAATCTATAATGATGTCGTTCCGTGTCGATATATCACTGCACCACAACGCACATCCTTACATCCAATCTCTTACTGGTTTATATTTCTGAGATAAGTATTGTAATTTCTTCTTTGCTGATCACTTAATCTATAATGATGTCGTTCCGTGTCGATATCCACTGCACCACAACGCATCCTTACATCAATCTCTTACTGGTTTATATTTCTGAGATAAGTATTGTAATTTCTTCCTTTGCTGATCACTTAATCTATAATGATGTCGTTCCGTGTCGATATCCACTGTACCACAACGACATCCTTACATCAATCTCTTACTGGTTTATATTTCTGAGATAAGTATTGTAATTTCTTCTTTGCTGATCACTTAATCTATAATGATGTCGTTCCGTGTCGATATCCACTGCACCACAACGCACATCCTTACATCAATCTCTTACTGGTTTATATTTCTGAGATAAGTATTGTAATTTCTTCTTTGCTGATCACTTAATCTATAATGATGTCGTTCCGTGTCGATATCCACTGCACCACAACGCACATCCTTACATCAATCTCTTACTGGTTTATATTTCTGAGATAAGTATTGTAATTTCTTCTTTGCTGATCACTTAATCTATAATGATGTCGTTCCGTGTCGATATCCACTGCACCACAACACACATTCTACTGTAGTATAACTTTAAACTGTAGTGTATATATGTTATGGAACCTACCCTTTTTGGACTATAATGAACTCTTACTATTATTATGAATTACGGGAGAATATGCCTCTCGGGGTGGAGTTGAGTTGGGTTGAGTCACCTCGGTCTAATACTTGGCAGTCAAACTGACGTGTAACACTCTTGTACTTGTTTTCCGTTTAATATATATGTTTCACTAATTCCCGAGTTCGAGTTTTCTTCCGGACCTATTCTGGGTCCACAGCAATATATTTTTTACAACCAACATCCAACATTGCCTGATGACGAAACATAAAAATTTCCGTGTCGCAATATACTTTTAATTCATAATTATATGATTATATATATATATATATATATATATATATATATATATATATATATATATATATGTGGGAGGCAAGGGTAAGTGGACAACAAATGAGAACATTTATTTTGAGATTACAGATACAATTATATATACTAATACAATTATTACATTGACAATAAAAAAATTTGTGTACAATACAAAAGTACATAAATTTTATCAACGCAATGGCTCAAACAGTCGTCTATCACAATTTACACAGCTTTGAAGTCTACCCCTCATGCTTCGACAAACTTTTTTGCACAAGTCTCTTTGCTCATTAATTTTTGAAATGCACCTCTTATTAAATAGAGGTCGCAGGTTCGAATCCTGCCGAATGACACACATTTTCGTAATAAAAATTTATCGTAAATAATCAGGCCAGTAGATATAACATATACATTATTTATCCCATAGCTGGGGGAAGAGACAGATTAATACATTTCCGACGAGTATTAGCGCGACTAAATGCATGCAGAGAGGCCACAAGAGAGCTAAGCTTATCGGAGCAGAAGCCGTAAAAGTATTTGTAGAAGAGACAGAGAAAAGCCACATTAAAATCTCACCAAGATCCACAAAACTAGTATCCGATTGCGTCCCATTGTCTCAGAAATAGACAGTGACCCCTATATAAGCCATAATAAAATTTCTAACCCCTTTTCTTGGAACAATCAGTTCATCTGATATAACATGTAAAGAACTAAGGCAGTCGAGTTAAAACTAAGGGAAATGAACTTAGCTGACAAACTCATGGCCAGCCAAGATATAAAATCCCTCTACACCAACATCCTAGTTTATAAATAATCCTCATCATCTATGTGCCGTGTCTCTTCAGGATGTGAGCTATCACTTCTCCCTATCCCATGTTGCTCTTAATATCCCTTCTCCTGTCAATCCACTCAGTCCCTGCTCCACCATCCATGTTTAATTCCATCAGATATGTCGTGCGTTGCTCTCCCTTGTCTAAGTATCAGTTTCCTTTTCGTAGCCATCCTCTCCAAAAACTCGTCATTGCTCGTGTTCCCCGTCCATGGTATCCTCAGCATCCTTCTGTAAAACCACATTCCGGTTGCTTCAAGTCTTTCCATCATCTTTGTTGAAATTTTTCAGCATTCTCTCTCATATTGAAGGACAGATATCACATAACAATCCAATACGCTCTTTTTTGTTTCCAGTGAAATTTTCCTGTCTCTTAATACTTTACTCAGCTTCTGGAATGCATCCTTGTCAATGCCAATGCGCCCTAGGATCTCCGTATCACACTTCTGTCCTATATCTTCTAAAAAGTATCTAACACAATGAAAGATCGTTCTCTCGCTACTAAGAGCTAAAATAATAAAAATCTGCAGTCTCATCACCAGCTAATGCTACTTCACATTTAATAATGATGGTTACAGACAAATATTTGGATTACTGATGGGATCCCTCTCACAGGATTTATTCAACCTATACATTGAGGTAATTATGAGAGAACTAGAAACTTTACCAAGATTTATCATTGGCAACCGCAATCTTAATGATATAAGATATGCAGATGGCACAGTGTTGATAGCAGGTACGGAGAGGAAACTACAAAACCTTCTATGAAATGTAGCGACGGAAAGCCAGAAGAAAGGACTAAGTATAAACTATAAGAAGAATGCATGGTCATCAGCAAAAAGAGGAGCCCAAAATACAAATTACAGATCGGGTATACTAAAATCAAGCAGATACAGAAATCTAGATACCTGAGAAATGTTCTCACAGAGGACGGAAAGTGCGACACTGAGATCAGAAGGCGTATTGGCATGACTAAAGACGCATCCCAAGCTAAGCAGAGTATTAAGAGACAGGAAAATTTTATTAAAAGCAAAGAAAAGAGTACTGAAATGTTACGTGTATCTGTCCTCTTGCATGGAAGCGAACGTTAGACAATCTTGTCAAAGATGAAGAAGAGATTTTGAAGCAACAGAAATATGGTTCTACAGAAGGATGCTGATGATACCATGGGGAGAACATGTGAGCAACGATGAGGTTTTGGAGAGAACGAAATAAAAAACGAAACTTATACTTAGCATCAGGGAGAGGCAGTTAAAGTTTTGGGGACACGTTCTGAGGAAGAAGGGCTTGAAGAATCTGATACTGACAAGGTGAGGAAAGAGAGACAGGGAAAAACAATGCGTGTTTCTTTGTGAGAAATAACATGACAAGACTCAGTAAGAGCTATAAATAACAGTAAAATGTGGAGGGCTATGATCGCAAACGTCTTGAAGGGACACGGCAGATAAAAGGAGAATCACAATTCGCAAGAAAAAACCAGAAAACGTTTATCGACAACAAAAAATACTATGCCACATATACTGTAAAAGAAAAACGACTACAAATACTAGAAGATTTAACCATAAAAAATGTAATTTAAAATTTATTTCAACATCGGAACAAATATACTAAATATGAATGTAAAAATCGTCATGATAGAGTGGGGCAATATTTACATTGGACAAAGTGCAAACACCATAGAAAATCTGTAAACAAACACTGATATGAACATCACCCAGCACCGGTTACAGAAATAGAAGATGTCACCACTCTATGGGATTACACCATCTACACAGACAGAAAAATTGAAGCAAATAGGCCGGACATTATTGTTAAAAACCAGAACGAAAAAACTTGCCTATTGATTGATATGGCTTGTCCAGCGGATTGTAACATAGCAACCAAGGAATTCAAAAAACTGTTAAAATATAAAGACCTGGAAATTGAAATAAAAAAAATGTGGAAATTGAAAACAAGTCTCATACTCATGATAGTGAGTGCACTTGGAATGATAACAAATGGAACAAAACAACACATTGAAAGAATCCCTGGAAATCCCAGCTTAAGAGATATACAAAAAAACTGTCTTGTTAAGTAGAGCCCACACACTAAGGAGAACTTTGTCTATGTAACGCTATGGATGATAGGGGAGATATAAAAAAACATGAAATGAAGCCATAACCACACCACGGCCTGCTTTAGGTCGTACTGCAGACTTAGTAGGTCGTGCAAACATAGCAGAAATCGAAATATGATGAAAAATGACAACATAATAATAATAATAATAATAATAATTTAAAAACACAAATTATGATGCAATAAAATTACTCAGGAACCCATAATAATTTAGAAAACAAAAGAGGAAACCTTCAAGTAAGCTTAATTTATACTTATAAAACCTTAGATGACAATTCTTATCACTTTTCTGTTTATAATAACGATCTACTTAAAACATTCTTGGAACCGTAGCAATTATTTATGTAGCTGATAACCCAGTTTATTGGAGGACCAGCAAAAATATAGATGACTTGAGCCTGGCAGTTGATCGCTCTTCTGAACTTACTCGCACAGCTCAGTGAGGGAGGAACTGGTTTGTAACAATAAATTCCAAACCAAGCTAGTAATATTTCATTATCACAGAGCTCACCCTGAATTTTCTCCAGTGTTGATGAACAGTTGTAGTCTTAATGAAGCTCCCTGCCTCAAGTAGAAATTGTAGATATGATCCATTGCTAAAGGCTCTGGCAAAATGGTCAACTCCTTGTTCAACTCTAGAGAGTACCTAATTCCTCCTACTATGCTTTATCGTTAAAAAAATTCAGATGAAACCAAAAATAGAGTATTTCTTCCATATTTGGTTTGAAGCTGCACAATCCCCACTTACCAGCCTGAACAAAGTTTAAAAGCATTTATGTAGCCTTTTTTTTCCACCCCCAAGCTAGGTAATAAAGCCACTAAGATTCAAGGATCTACTGAGAGTGAAAGAATCTGGGAGAAATGTTAAGAGAGAGAGAGAGAGAGAGAGAGAGAGAGAGAGAGAGGAAAATAAGAGTAAGATTAAAAGTGACAGATGATAATGATGGGCGCTGCATTGAAATTTTTGAAGATTGAAGTTGACAAGAAAGCAGGGAGCTGGAAGAGATTCCCACATGCAAGAATGGCAAGAAATTGTTAGCATAGAACTTATGGTTACATCTAATAATTTCAACAGTAAAATGATGAGACCTAGCTGCCAATCTAGTACTGCATTTCAATTTAAGTACCAAAGTCATAGGGAAGCTACATTACTGCAATGGGAAATTGACTGATGCTGAAATGCCAGGTCTTCTGCCCAGTCAGCCGTGTATCTTTTGAGACATGATTGCCGAAGCATGTATAATGTATGGAATTTAACTGACAGACTGAGGTGCATGAAGGTCACTGCTAATAGCCAGGTGCCCTACATGGATCTTCCTGCTTTATAATAACAACTAGCAGTATAGCCCGGCGTTGCTCGGGTGTAATGAAAACTATAAAACTAATCCATGGTCCTGGAGCTCAGACTCTTTGGACGTTAGCACGAAAGACTAAAATATATATATATTATCGATTTTCTGCACTATTGTAAGAACTGCAACCTTCAAACTTCTGAATATCGTTTCTTTGTCTATGAGTGCATCAAATTTGATTAAAATTGGACCACTTCTTCTATAACTCGATTTTTTCGATTATCGATTTTCTATAGTCATCGTGCGTACCTCGACACAAAACCTAGCTAAGAACACTCGTAGACGCTTATAGTACAACTGTGTAAACTTTCAAGAAAATCGGTTCAGCCATTTCGGAGTTTATAGGTAACAGACACACACACAGACACACACATACACACACACATACACACACACAGACAAAGTTCCATTTATAAATAAGTTTAGATCTGCTAAAAGAAAAAGCTCTTCTCAGAACTCGTGTCAATATATAGGTAGCCAATACCACGGTTTTTGGTAACACCAACAAAAACAGATGACAAGACGCTGACAGCTGACAGCTGATCTCTCCTCTGAACTTGCTCGCACAGCTCAATGACGGAGAAACTGTTTTTGTAACAACACATACAATACCAAGCTAGAAATGTTTCATCATCAGAGAGCTGACCCTGAATTTTGATGAATGATTGGAGGCTCAACGTGGCTCATAATCTAGAACGGGTGTTGAGACTCAAGCTCACACAATAATTCAAGTGAAATTCCTTCATGAAGGACGAACCTGTCCGTAATCTAGCTTTACAAGAGTCAGATCCGGCCAAAATTGTTGTCACACCTGGACCCAAATCTCTTCTTCTGGTCTCGGCAAAGTTCAAAGATCTTCTACTGTCTTGTCGGTGATTAATTGTTTCCCATCCTACAATCATTTTTCACCGGACGAAGCGTTGCCATCCTTTTGCAATACAATCGCTGTTTTCATGGCAGGTGATCGATCCAGACTTGGCAGATCAAATGCATTCACTTTCTCACTGGCATAATGTGGTTTCCCTGTGTCTCTTCTACAAATACTTTCACGGTTTCTGCTTCGCTGAACAGCTCCCTGGTGACCCCTATATATGAATTTACTCGAGCCACAATTTACTCGAGCTACAAGATTAGCAACTACCGTGAAAACAATAAAATGTAAACGCAAATTGCACGCCATCAGCTTCCCGTCTGTGGAATTTCTTTCCGTTTACTTGCTTTCCCGACAGCTACAATCTCCAAGAATTTAAATGTAAAGTCAGTAGTTATCTCTTATCTCATTAACTTGCATCCTCTCTCTCATGGTCCTTTCTCCGTCCACTCCGTATTCTCATCCTTCTCTTACCCACTTTCTGACACGCGCTATAACCTGTCAGTCTTTGTCATAACTTTCTTTCTATGTAACCCCCTACACACCAGTGGCAGTAAACTGCCTTGCTTGGGACGATATGATTATAAAGAAAAAGATGATGGGGCGAATCACATTTCTTAATTTAACTCGTCCTGATTCTCAGAGCCCGGAGCCACTATGTCACACACATAGAATCGTATCACCCTCGTTCTCTTTATATTCCATTGATAAAGAAGAAGTTCTACTCGGGTATTGCTGCACTGTAGAACGTACTCCCGAGGACATGCTTCCCCGATAGCTACTGTGATATGTTTTGTCACTGTCTAAGAACATTTTCATAGAACAAAATAACATTTTATTTTTATCTTTGTATTTCAAGGCGCTGCCAGGACAACAACTCTTTGAATTTTAGGTAATGAGAGTTATCTTCACCAGCAGGGACCGTAGCTGATGCTAAAAAATCACCGGGCACAGAGAAAATTGCCCGGATTTATTAGTTGACAATGTGATGACGTCATCAGTGTCATCCGTTTCCAGAAACTTATTTTTGCGAATTTTTTCGGCTATTCCAACGGAAATGAGGCACAGAATATGAATCAAAACAAGAAAATTGGGTTCGGACTTTCTGAGTATAACCAGTCTTTTCTCCCAAAATTAAGAAATAAACAAACAGATTTTTACTGCGTTCATTCGGATGTTTTCTTCGTTTTTCTTTCTTTCTTTCTTTCTTTCTTTCTTTCTTTCTTCGTGAATTGTTTAGTTTGATTTCTGACGAAGACATTTTTCCTTGCCCGGATTTTCACTATGCTTGCACGGATCGCCCCGGACCCGTGCCTTGTGTGCCCGGTAGTCAGATACGGCCATGCTCACCAGCGTGGTGATACGACACCGGTTATTTCGGTACTGACTTGGTGTTCTTGTAAACAAACCATTTTGAACATTTTCCATTCATTTCCTTGTTTGATATTGGGACACAACAATTAGCAACGAGGATGTCTGCAAATACATTGGGCCGATTAAAATAATTCAAAATTAGTAAAGAAGATTGAGATGAGTATACAGAAACGTTGCACCTTTTTATCACGACAAATGACATTTGAGGATGAGAACTGAAAAAGCGCTATACTCCTAAGTTGCTGAAAAATACAACACGTTTAAAGGACACACAGCACTTGAGAAACTTGGTGATCCCAGTTATGAAAACCTGTATAAGATCATGGGTAAGCCCCAAAAGCCAAAACCAAATGTGTCAGCTGCAAGATTAAAATTGAAAAACCAGAACAGAGAAGACAGTGTGTTTATTGCTGAATATATTGCCAATTTGAGAGCAATGACACTTCATTGTCAGTATGGTGATGTGCGGAATGACATGATTCGGGACAGGTTGGTTTGTGGAGTAAACGACAAGCAGATTCAAAAGCGCTTGTTAGGAGAGGTATCAAACTTGACACTTGAAAGTTCCATAGCACTCACACAAGGCACAGAAGTTGCCCAGAAAGAAGAATCCATAATCCAAAACTCACAGAAAACCAATTACAACACGGTTCAAAAGACTGGAAAAAATACGATAAAGCACAGTCAGTCAGTTAAGTGCCATAGGTGAAACACGCTTGGGCGATCATGTCTTGAAAGAGACATGACTGACTGGGCAGAAGATTATCCCGCAGTATGTTGCCATTGCTTTCTGCGGTAGACTGGTTGCCAGCCAAGGCTATAGAACCCAATCTGTCCTGTTATTTAACCCTAACTGGAAGGAAGAGACGGATTAATACCTTTCCCAAAGTTATTTGCGCGTAAGTGAATGCAATGAAATCAACTGGAATTCGAATTCGGCTCCCCGATTTCTCGTTCCGAGCCGATACCCACTGGACTGGAATGTATGAGTTATTTATATCTTATACACATCCAAAATATTGTCTGTTGCAGATTAAACTAGAGGGTTTAGCAGTGGTCAAAGAAGTTTCACCATTATCTATACAGAAGACGATTTACAGACTACATAACATTGCTGGGTTTGTTTGGTGAATATAAGCCCAAACCGACAATGGCAGCTTCAAAAGTTCAAAAATGGGCTCTGATACTTGCTGCATATGACCTGCTTTATATTTCCATCAACAACTTCTTTCATGTTGGAAAATTAAGTTATGCTAATAGATGTCTCAAAATATACACAAGAAGATCGTGTACTTTCAAAAGAAATTACTGCAATAGAAGGAAAATAGATGCATATAATGGAGCTGTAGAATTGAGATACCCCACGACTGGATGATCAATTCAGGGATGAGTTACACAAATGCCATCCAGGAATGTACCGGATGAAAGCCTTGGTCAAGTGTTTGTCTTTTTTCTTTTTTTTTTTTTTTAATCATATCGCCCCGAGCAAAGCCGGAACGCCACTGATGTGCAGGGGGCTACATAAGAGTAAAAGGATTAGAGGAGAGTGAGGGGAAGGACGAACCAGTTAGAAAGGAGCAAGAGAAGGATGGGAATACAGGTGTGATGACAGTTGCGAAGGTGAGAGAAAGGAAAGGGATCTACAGGACATTGTGGAAAGAAGTAGTGTCAAGTAGTTAAAAGATCTTTTGACCTTACATTGACCTTGCATTTAAATTCCTGGAGGTCGTAGCCGTCAGGAAAGCAAGAATAAGGAAGCGAGTTCCACATGCGGGAATTGCGGGAAAAGAAGCTGAGGGAGTAGAATTGTCGTCTACATTTGGTTGATAATGGGTGAGACTCAGTTGCCAGTCTGGTTGCACGAGTAAACACCTGTTGCGGAGGCCCCAGTGACTCAAGCTCGTTCTGGTGGCCAAATAGGGATCATACACTTGACGTAAAGTTGGGAACATGCCCTACTTGTCAAATATTTCAAGGACGATCTGATAAGGTTCCAGTGCACCCATCGGAGACTCTACAAGATCCCTGGGTTCGGATAATTATTGATTATGTCATGCCATTTATAGAACTTAGTTCACTGGTGCCCCCTAGGTACGAATTTGCACAAGATATTAGATTAGCAACTAGGTTCCACCCTTTTAAAGTGAAACCGATAAAATGTAACCGCAATTTCTATTTCAACAGCTTTTTTCTCGCACTTCACGCCTGTGGAATTCCCTTCCACATACAACCCCGACAACTACAATCTCCAGGAGTTTAAATGTTACCTCCTAACGCGCTAACTCGCATCTATTCTCTCACACACTGTTCCCATCTACGCAACCCTCACCCTCGGTATCCTTACCCGTCTATCACCCTCCTTCTGACATTTCCTATATCTAACCACTCTTTCTAATCACTTTCCTCTATGTAACCCCCTGCGCAATAGTGGCATTAGAATGACTTGCTTGGGGTGAAATGATTATACAAAAATAAATAAATAAGAAATTCTTGATTATTTCCGATGCGTTTCCAAAATGGCCTGATGTGTATTACATGAACTCAAGCAAGACACAGGTAACAATTGAGAAACTCGTGAAGGCGTTTTCAACACACGGGCTGCCTGAAGTGCTAGTTTCAGATAATGAACACAATTTCACCAATGTAGAATTTTGACACGTCCTATCACAAAATGGAATTAATCATGTCAAAACAGCTCTATATCACCTTACTGGGAATTGCCTGGCAGAGAGGACGGCATAGACAGCAAATCAGACATTGAAAAAGATCTTATCTGAAACTAGAAATATTGAAGCGTTTCTGTTTGGTTTCAGAACCACACTTCATTCAACAACTGAAACAACACCTGGAAAAATATTGATGAACAGGAAGTTGAGACCCAAACTGAGTCTTGTGTTACCAACTGACCAAGAAATGAGGGTCTACAATTCAGATATTCGAGAGAGAATGTTATCAGTGAATGACCCAATATGTATTCTGAATGACAAGGGTCCTGAATTGTGACCTGGAAAGTCTTAGTTTCAGTGACCTATGTAGTACAGACATAAAATTTTGTGTGCATGAAGAAGCACATTGATCAGCTAAGATTGCGATAAGAAAGTGGTGTAGAAAGGAGAGACGATGTCACCATGAAGTGTGAAGAATCGGTTGGTGAATCATCAAAGCGCACTGACAGTCTAAACCAATGAACTGGAAGGTTTTTTTTTCAATCCTTTCACCCCAAGACAAAGCAATTTTACTGCTTCTAGTGCGCAGGGGTTACATACGAGGAAAGTGATGAGAAAAAGAGGCAGGTGTCAGGAAGTGGGTAAGAGAAGGATGAGAATAGTGCTGTGATGAGAGTGAAGTAGATAGAGAAAAGAGCATGGGACCAAGGATGCGAGTCAGTGAGATAAAAGAGACTACTGACCTTACATTTCAATTCTTGGAGATTGTAACTGTTAGGGAAGCAAGTATATGGAAGGGAATTCCACAGGCGGGAAGTGCGAGAAAAGAAACTGATATGGTAGAAGTTGCGGTTACATTTTATTGGTTTCACTGTAAAAGGGTGGGACCTAGTTACTAGTCTAGTAGCTCGAGTCAATTCATATATAGAGGGCACCAGTGAGCTAAGTTAATCAGAGAAGAAGTCGTGAAAGTATTTGTAAAAGAGACACAGGGAATCCTCATTACGCCGGTGAGAAAGTGACTGCATCTGAGCTGCCAAGTCGGGGTCGATCACATTACAGATTCTCCGTTAGACTGTGTCAAGAGGTGTTGAGCTGAATGAATGGAAAAAAGCACTAGTCAGTCCTGGCGGCTTTCCTGATATTACTGACACCTGTAATGTAACACCTGTATTCGAGCAAGTTGAAGCGGGCGAAATGTTGCGACGGAGGAACAGAACCGGATACGAATCAATATGGATAAAAAAACTTTTCCACATGATTGAGAGAAAATAATGTGATATGTTCTGTCATTGTCTAACATCTTATTTTTTCTTTGTATTTCAAGGCTGGAAGTGCGTTGTGGTGCAGTGAATATCGACTCGGAACGAGAGATGGGAGTGCAGAGTTCGAATTCCAGTTGAATTCCTGGCATTCACTTACGCACAAATACCCTCGGGAAAGGTATTAATCCGTCTCTTCTCAGTTATGGGTTAAATAATAGGACAGATTGACTTCTATAGCCTTGGCTGGCAACCTGTCTACAGCAGAAAGCAATGGCAACCTCCAGTGGGATAATCTTCTATTCAGTCAGTCATGTCTCTCAAGACATGATCGCCCAAAGCGTGTATCACGTATCGCACTCAACTGATTTCAGAGCATTGTCATGACAACTGCACATGTGTTCTCTCTTAGAAGCTTAAGGCAATGAGTCTATCTTTGTATTTCAAGGCAATGTCATAATAACAGCATATATGTTCTGTCTTTGAGGTTCAAGGCAATGACAGTTATCTTCCTTGCATTTGACTATTCACCGCTGTGTTTTTTGGTAGGACACCGGTTATTTTGGTACTGTCAAGGCGCTCTTGTGAACAGAGCATATTGAAAATTCTGTCCTTTTCCTTGTTTGATACAGAGACATAGCTACAACCTGAAGTCATGAGTAAATCCTACTTATCATCATGATGTGCAATTCTTTCTTAATGCTCGTTTGCTCTTATGACTACAAGATTTAGTAACTTTTTCATTTTAGTGGTTACTGGGCCCTATATTGAATGAACAATAAAAAAAATATAATAGACACAATTATGTCATCACAAAGAAAAACATTATGGTCGTGTTTCGATCCCAAATAAAAGCAGAGATTTCAAGATCATCTTCTAATGACTGGCAGACCTTCCCTACATGAAATATTGGCGCAACACCATCTTCTTATTCCCTTCATCTCCAGTTATTTGATCACGCGCAATACAAATTTTAGAATGTCATTGTTTGAGTCCAAATATAAACCATCATTTTGAATGCCGATTTTCAAGGCAACATATCCTGTGGTAAATTGACGACTAGCTGGAGCACCAAACAGCCTAGAAAGAAGAATTGATACCGCTTCAGCCACCAGATACGTAATATATGTGCAGGTGTAATCCTCTTTTCGACTGTTTATATTCCAATGCTAATGTGTTTTTTTTTTCTGTACACGTGCAAAGGAAAAGGAGAAGTAATCTCCATTTTTTTATATAGATATTTATGTTTTGCCCCTATCTCTCCCAAGAGGGGAGGTAATGGGGCTTTTGTGTACAGAAAAGAGCGAGGATTAAACTGCTGGGAGGAGCAGGTCAAAGGTGAATTGACCCAAAAGAAGTAAATCCCAAAAGCAAACTGAGCCCCGGCACATCAGGCTGGTGTTTGCATACTTACGTATAAATGTGGATATGCAGTAACTATTGGACACACTCATACATGCTCCCGTGCATACACCTACTCAAACAGACAAACGCATATATATATGCTCACATACACGTACGATAACAATATACATAAATATATATACACAACAAAACACATATCACACACGTTCGCAAAATACAATAAAACGCATACAAAAAATCTGCTTAGATAGATATTTAAAAAATTAGATAAACAGAAAGAAACATAATGAGGTAGATAGATAGATAGATAGATAGATAGATAGATAGATAGATAGATAGATAGATAGATAGATAGAAAAAAACAGAATGAGATTACCCACCATCTGGTAAATGTGATAGTTTGACTTGTGTTCGAAGAGAGAGATACAGATAACATCAGTCTTGGCATTGACTTATTTTAAAAGAATTGAGAGCAATAACAGGTATGGGAGGGGGTGGGGAGAGTTGGCCATAAAATCTTCCTTTTTTATATTTCTTTCACTATTGTTGAGGTAATTGGTCTTATCAAACTGGAAATTTGCACACATAAACAACACACATTTTTCATGATATGGAACAAGTTTTATTAATGTAAGTATGTAAAAAAAAATTTGAGAACAAAATTCCAGACATGTCATGTATGGGGAGAGTTGACCAGGGCATGAGTAGACTTGGCTTCTTCAGTGGGGAGACTTGGCCACAAACGGGGAAAGTTGGTCCCATTAAAAGAAGTCAGCTTCTTCAGCTCTCAATAACAAAATACAACTAAATGAGCATATTTATTAGTCTTTACATCATTTCTGCATCATAATAACACCTGATAATATTCTGAAACGTGCTGGGCTCAGCGATATAATGGTCTTCATATGATCAATACTACACATGAATGATGAAATATAAACACACGCGCACACACACACACACGCGCGCGCGCGCGCACACACACACACACACACACACACACACTAGTTACAAATCTGTGCCACAGATGTGTTCTAATTAGTAAATTAGACACCCTAATACAAAGGAATGCATGAAAAACAATCACAAATTCGTTCAGAACCCAATCATGTGAAGATATAAAACCAGTATGAACAATGTGGAGAGTTGGCCAGCCTGTGGCCAATTCTCCCCACAAGAAAAATCTGAACGCAAAAAATCAGTAAAAATTAAAAATGACTGTCACTTTTTAAGAAATATGCTGAAAGCTAGGCTAAATGGACACTCTTTACAGATGCCAAAAAACAGAACCCTGACAATGTCATCAAAGCTACTATGGGTTCGAAGGTAAAACTAAAGAATTGAAAAACTTACCTCAAAATGAGCCAATGCTCTCTCTCAGCCATGTGTCAAAGGAAGTAATCAACAGTGGGCTAGTTATTCCTCACTACAGAAGTGCTCTCCAGAAACAATGCTAAGAATTAGTTTCATATTTGGGTTTTGCTTAAACATAGGGGTGGCCATGTCTCCCCACTGGCCAAGTCTCCCCACCCTCACCTACTCTTTTGAAGGGCTTCTTGCTTGGCTGAGTGGATGTGCGGATGATGCAATGGATAGCAGCTCTGAATATGAAATCCAAGAACTGAGTTGAAATTCCAATTGTTACATTCACTTCTGCGCAAAGACCCTTCAGAAACGTAGTAATCCATATTTTCTCCCGTCATTAATGGGCTAAATGTTTCGAAAAATCGTTGTTATCTCAGCACACACAAATATTTTTATGCAATATTTCCTAGCAAAAAGAAATATTTGTTTTTATAATTCAAAATACCTTTGGTTTTTTAATAATACAGGAAGAATTGATAATCTTACAAAAAAAATTATAAACAATAAATCAATCTAATCTGACATTTTCCAGAGCGCTTTCGTACATACGCATAATTTTATATATATATATATATATATATATATACGAGTAGAATCTGAATGATTGAATTATTAAGTAGTTAAATAGTAAATACATAGCAAATATGAATAAGTAAATAGTAAATATATAATAAATATAAGTAAATAGTAAATACATAGTAAATATAAGCAGTCAATATAAATATGTAAATAGTAAATACATAGTAAATATAAGTAGTCAATATAAATATGTAAATAGTAAATACATTGTAAATGGAAGTAAATAGTAAATATATAGTAAATATAAGTAGTCAATATAAATATGTAAATAGTAAATACATAGTAAATATAAGTAGTCAATATAAATATGTAAATAGTAAATACATTGTAAATGGAAGTAAATAGTAAATATATAGTAAATATAAGTAGTCAATATAAATATGTAAATAGTAAATACATAGTAAATATAAGTAGTCAATATAAATATGTAAATAGTAAATACATTGTAAATGGAAGTAAATAGTAAATACATAGTAAATATAAGTAGTCAATGTAAATATGTAAATAGTAAATACATTGTAAATGGAAGTAAATAGTAAATATATAGTAAATATAAGTAAATAGTGAATACATAGTAAATATAAGTAAATAATAAATATATAGTAAATAAAAGTAAATAGCAAATACATTGTAAATATAAGGAAGTAAATAGTAAATATATATTAAATATAAGTAAATAGTGAATACATACTCGATATAAGTAATTAAATAGTAAATAAAAGGTAAATATAAATAGATAGTAAATACACAGTAAAAATAAATAAATAGTATAAACATAGTAAATATAAGTATGTAAATCGTAAAAACATAGTAAATATATGTAAATAGTAAATACATAGCGAAAATAAGTAAATAGTAAATACATAGTAATAAATTAGTAAATATTAAATACATATAACTATAAGCAAGTAAATAGTAAATATATAGTAAATATAAGAAAATAGTAAATATATAGTAATTATAAGTAAATAAGAAATACATAGTAAATATGAGTAAGTAAATAGTAAATACATAGTATATATAACTAAATATTAAATACATAGAAAATATAGTAAGTAAATAGTAAATTCATAGTAAATATAAGCAGTTAAATAGTAAATACATAGTAAATATAAGTAAATAGTAAATACATTGTAAATATATGTAAATAGTAAATACATTGTATATATAAGTAAATAGTAAATACATAGTAAATATAAGTAAATAAATACTAAATATATAATAAATATATACTATTGAACATGATTATATATGTTCACATTTGGTCCGGTTCGCATCCCTCTTTGTTGAAAAGAAGCTGAGGTTTATTCCTTGTTTCTTGTTTAGGATTAGTTTTAGGTTTCTTTTAAAAAAATTCATTTTTACTTCTAGTAGACCCTTGCGTCTTAGTGGCATTACCACCTTCCTTAATATACATCTATACGTAACTGTTCTAGACATAAGCAAGGACCTGTGAATACTATTAAACATTTACAGATGTTTTGAGATGAAAAATAAGAAATGTCATGATATGAAAAGCGATAGAGTTCGATGGTATCGTAGGAAGCGAAGAAAATGGAAATAAAAAAATTCTGGGTGGACAGACGCGCAGAATTCTGGTCATTTATATGTAAATGTATTGTGTGTGTTGAATGTTAGGATCTGTTTTGAGTGAACACGAGATTTTATTGATTGTTTTTTTCTTATTTGTATTTTTATTTAGTTTCTTTCGGATCTGTTTTTTTTTTAATCTCTTCTCTTTTTTTTCACTTGACACGTACGAGATTAACATAGGTAGTGAGAGCCACAAAAGATTCAAACTGTTTAAAACGTTTTATTGAATAAAAGGGTGCAAGACTTTTATTTACTAAGATACAAAATAAAAATGCCATCAATATTTTGTCCGTACTGAAACATGTGTTTGTACGTTTGTGCTCTGCAGCACCATGAGTACAAACATATATATATATATATACTAGCAGTATAGCCCGGCGTTGCTCGGGTGTAATGAAAGCTTTAAAACTAATCCATGGTCCTGGAGCTTAGGCTCAGCCTAAAGAATATTTGGGTGAAGTTTGGTGAGAATCGGATAAAAATTGTGGATTTGTATAAAGGACATACAGACAAATAAACAGACACACATCTTGCCTTTTATATATAAATATATATTATCGATTTTCTGCACTATTGTAAGAACTGCAACATTGAAACTTCTGAATATCGTTTCTTATGTCTTTGGCTAAAATCTTTGATTAAAATCGGACCACTCCTTCTATAACCCGATTTTTTCGATTATCAATTTCCGATATTTATCGGGGGTAACTCGGCACAAAACCTAGCTAAGAACACTCACAGACGCTTATAGTACAACTGTGTAAATTTTCAAGAAAATCGGCTCAGCCGTTTCAGAGTCTATAGGTAACGGATACACACACACACACACACACATACACACACAGACAAATTTCCATTTATAAATGAGTTTATATATATATATATATATATATAAAATACATATATATATGTATTCTTCACAGCTGAATTTTTGTGAAGTATCAGTGTATATACTGGTTCACAAAAATTCAGCTGTGAAGAAAGTAAGCACATA